>CABHPH010106604.1:0-10705 GCA_902168325.1 Peromyscus nudipes
GTCATTCTCTGATGAATAATATGCAGGTTGAAAGAAACTTAGCAGGGTGAGAAAACGGCTGAACAAAAATCCAGATGTGATTTTCAATCGTGTTCTTTTTGGCCCAACAGTGTGTTGTTATCCACTGTAGCTTTCCTACCATGCTCTGCAGAAAAGCTGGATAGGAGAATTTGGTTGGTTTGGCAGTAGCCTACCTAAAAATACTCAGGATCTGCCAGGAAAAGAATGAAACAGAATTTCATAAGACTATTTGTGAAATTAAATTGGCCAGTGTTAGGATGGTCTTGAAGCTTCAATTTGCTTTTATGTCCATAAACAAGGACCATCAATACAAAGCAATGTTCTGAACTGTAAGGACATCATTTATTGGCAGCCACTGAGGTCAGTACTAGGTCAAGCTTCATTTACTAATGAAAGGGAGAGAAAGGACTATGGAGAACATTAATAAAACCCATCAAGATTCCAAAGTGGAAGGGCCTTCCTTGCCAGAAGAATGAAATAAATGCCATTCTTATTTCCTCACATTTAGAAAGCTTTACCAATCATTTTGTAGAGTATGTGATCTCATGATAAAATCATTTGATGAGTAAGATGAATAATGTGTATGACAGAAAAATGTAGATATTAAAGATGCTTATCTTGGAAACTATGAGAGTAATCATCTGGATGAAATTCATTGGAATCAAATCTTGAACAAGAGGATGAAATATATAAACAGTCACAGAGAAAAGATTTGATAGGAGGGAATATCCAAAAACTACATTAAATCTATACTTTTAGGCCAGCATAGAATTGGAAGAATTAGAAGTAAGGGTCTAGATCTCCCAAGTAACATTTGAGAGATTAGGGTCATATGAGAACCAGAGCATGAAGTTGTATTGAATGATGAGAAATGACAGAACATCAGTGGTTGCTATGATGAACTTGACGTGATCTGATCAACATAGCTGTCTTTTTTCTTTTCAACCATGCCTCAAGACAAAATATGTGGATATGGTACAGAACAATATTTTAGATTCAAGAAGTGTAGCGCAGAACAGTATTTTAATTCCAGGGAGTGTAGCACACAAAATAAACACATGGCTTGCGTTTAACTTCTCCATAGGTTACACAGCCAGATGAAGGCACTAAACAGCATGATTGCTATTGTACCCATCTGCTTAAGCAGGGGATATGCCCAGACCTGGCATGTGGAAAACAGATTCTGTTTTTCTTCCAGACATTGCTCTATGAGGAACATCCAAGTGGATGTTAGAATAAAATTGCTCCCAGTTGTGGCTCAGATTGACATGGGTATGAAGAGAAGTTCTTATGAACATCAGTAAGACATTAGGAGAACTTGGTGGTGGGCCAACACAGTGATATGATTGACAGTATTATGATCCGAGACATTAGATGGCTCATGAACGGACACTAAATGGTAGATAAGGTGTGAAGAAAAGTTTGTAATTACTTGGATAAGAGTAGATGAACGTGATCCACAAATGCTGGATAAATTTCAGCATAGGCCTTTGCCTTTGTTGTTATCAGAAGTGGTTTAGGGATTGAATGAAACTGAGAGAGAAGAAATGAATGGGAAGCCAAAGTAATGGTTAAATCAGGACACATTGATTCACAAACCTGTAAACAATGAGAACAAAGAGTGATGTCATAATGTGCTGTGTATGCATCTCTATAGTCAGTGCATATACTCTATAGTCAGTGCATTAAAGTTTAGGATGCAAGGATCTCAGGTGAAAATTTCATTGTCAAGATCAGTTCCTTAACGATGCTCCTCGTTCTAATCCCTTGATTTGTGAATGAGCTGTTTTACATAGCAAAGGGAATAATGGACCTTCAAAAACTAAGGTTACCATGGATTACCAGAGTGGTCTCAATCCAGTTACATAAGCCCTTACAAAAGAGCATGTGGTGGAAAACACCAGACAGAAAGAGTGGGGGCATGAACAGAAGCTGATGTGCAGTTGATGCCTTGAGGATGGAGGAAGGGGGCTGGGAGAGGCTCTGTGCAAGGAAGCCATTAGTCCTGAACTTGGGAGGGACTCAGTTTTGCAGACAACCTGAGTAAGATTGCAAGTGGGGGGGGGGCTCCCCTACAAAGGAAGCTTACACAGTTGATGCTATGAAAAGTGTGTTTGGCTTTTAGGCTACAGACTATGAAATAAAAGGATGTTGATTTTGGCTTCCAAACGTGCTAATTGGCTATGAAGGTAATAGAAAATGAATAAACTGGTATATCTATGTCTACATAGATGAATGTATCTGGATGTTTAAAACTATGTATACACATAAAATTTCAGGGGAGGCATCATACATTATATATTATGTAGAGGAAATGGAAATAGATGGTCCAAATAGATGCAGCCTCTTGGTCAACGACTCTGGCACTCAGCACCAAAGGCTGGTCCAGCAAAATGATGAATTTTGACCGTTTTTAACACCTTTAGTGGTAAATTGGAGGGAGATGTCATACCTGATGCTTCTACAGTATCTGCTTTTGAAAATTGCTTGGCAGAAATCCAAATTCAGCTTCAGTTTTTAAACATACTTTTATTAATCTTTACAAGCCTTCCGTGTGTGTGTGTGTGTGTGTGTGTGTGTGTGTGTGTGTGTGTATGCATAGTATGTTTACACGCAGTTATATAACTATCATTTCAAACCATTTTTAATGTGTTAAGAATACAAAGAGAAATTGGCTCTGCTTAGGTGCTGAGACCAGAAGTTGAAGGCCATGAGAATTGGTTCCTCATCAACATTGAACCTGTACTTTTCCCACAGCGACATCTCTTGCAGGGTTTACTTATTGGTGCTCCACTGTTTTGAAAACTCACACCTGAATAATGGCTCCTATCTTTTTTTCTTTTACCTCCAAACATTCTGATCACAAGAAGTTAAGGAAGCACTTGTGGGAGCAGCCATTGTCTGCCTGTTCCTTTTTCAGCACTAGCTCAGAGTGAACAGCACCCTTGGCAGCCAGGCTATTTGCCGGCACTTCACAGTCAGTCAACAAAACTGTACTCTGTATTTTAAATCAAAGTGTAGACACTGAAAATGCTAATTTATGGTAAGCAAGAGCTAGATTGACAGGAAGCCCAGCAACTGAGGGATAGACTGTTGGTGAAGCCGGGAACGGGGGATGGAATGAAAATTAGAAATACAGAAACTGATGTGAATAAAACCAATAAAGTAGGACTTCTAAGAGTTCAACCAGAAAGGAGATTGGTGAAACAACATGTAGAAAGCTACATGGATTCATATCTATGTGGACTAGCTATATTTTTCTTTGTTAGAGAGTGGGGAGAAATAAGCAGTGAATGAAAAGCTTTCCTGGGAGGTCAATTAATATTTGAACTTTGAGTTTATGTCTTGAGAACAACAAGGAATCTCTATATTCTATCTTGAAAAGGCCAGCTTGTTTTTCTTGGGCTGGAATCCAGGTGAATGTCTCGAAGTGGGTCAGAGGATTCAAGTCAGAACCTGTGCTGTGTCCCTTGAATCTGATCATCCACAGGGATTTTACCCTGAGAATTGGACCAGAACCATGCAAGAAGCAGAGTGATAATTCTCATGAGAAAGGTTCTAAGTCACAGCAGGACTTAAGGCCAACTTCTCACAGGGCAGAGGAAGAGATGTTCCCTTTGGTGGGGTCCTTGGCATTTATATCTACTGGGCTTCTGTGGAGCATGATGGGGCTGTGCATTGGACAGAGTGCCACTTTGCACCTGATGCAATTGAATTCCACAGTGGTCCCATGGTTGTCCAACAATGCCTAGTTAGGAACTCCTACACCCATTTCTCTTTTAAAACACTCTGCATTTTAATCTTGAAGATTTTTTTTTGTCCGTTTGTTTGTGAGTTTGTATGTGTGCACGTGTGTGCTGTGGATTTGGAGGCTAGAGGTCAACATTGGTATTCTAGCTTGATCTCTCTTTGTGGTGATGAACACCTTGACCCAAAACAAACTGAGGAGGGAAGGGTTTATTTGGCTTACTCTTCCACGTGATTACTGAGCAAAGTCAGAACAGGAATTTGAAGCAGAAACTGAGGAGGAATGTTGCCTAATGGCTTGCTCCCAGACTCACATTCAGTTACTCTTCTTACAGAGTCCAGGTTTATCTGCCTAGTGAAAGTACTGCACACCATGGGCTGGACTCTCACATCAATTAGCAATCAAGAAAAGGCAACCCTCCCCAACATACACATAGGCCAATCTATTAGGGGTAACTCCTCATTTGAGGTTTGGTCCCTTTTAGCAAGTGTCTCAAGTTGACAACTAAGTTTAGTTACCAAAATTAGGTATCTTCCTCAATTGCTTTCCACTTTTAAGTTTTGGGACAGTGTCTTGTACTGATACTGGAATTTACTGATTTGGCTAGATTGCTTGGACAGCAAACTTCAGGGTCCCACTGCCTCTCCAGCACTGGAATTGTAGGTATGTGCCATGGTGCTTAGGATTTCAAATGGGTTTATGGGGTTAGAACTCAGGCTCTTAAACTTGTTCATCAAGCATTTTACCCACTGAGTTATTTTCTCCATCCTTTTAAAGCCTATTCTATTATCATATTTCTTTAATCTTTGAGATTATAATATAACTACATCACTTCCCCCTCTCCTTCCTTCCTCCAAACCTTCTTATAAACCCCTCCTTGCTACTTTTCAAATTCATGGTTCTTTTTCATTGATTGTGACGTAATACATGTATATAGCTATTTTATGCACACACACACACACACACACACACACACACATTTCTAAGTACAAAACTGCAACCAGCTCAGTCTGTATCATGTTATGTGTATGTATGTTTTTTGGGCTGACTCTTTGATGTTGGATAACCAATTGAGGGGCTCTTCCTTGAGGAACACTATTCTCTCTCTCTCTCTCTCTCTCACTCTCTCTCTCTCTCTCAATATTCTTTAGTTGCCTGTAGTTCTTATTTTCCTTATGTTTTGTTTTGTTTTGTTTTGTTGTTGTTGAAGTGGGTGGAGAGAGAGGGTGGGAAAGAACATAAACTATCATTCTAAATACTAAAGTGAGAGGATATTTAAGGACTTATGAAATGTTTTTGTTAGAACCAAGAAACGACTTGGGATATCATTTATCTTCAGTTGTATGCTGAAGAATTTGCCTAAATCCCTTCAGTTCAGAGGGTAGATGTCGGATTAAGGTGTCATGGTTACAGAAAACTTACTTTCGATTTGAACAGTCCAAACTAGAATTAGCTAATTTATGTGATAATGAATTCTATGTCTTCTAAGATAATTAAGTCAAGGCTGAACGATCATTTGCCATGGATGCTGTACGGAGAATAATAGAATTGGCAGGAGAGTGGAATGGACTTGTGCTTATAACCCACATCTTGCAATTCATATTTTCCCAAACTAAATACTATTCTTTCTGAACTTTCTTACATTCAGTCACTTAGTTATCATTTATTTCTGCTTTCTATCCAAGTTCTGTTCCCCCAGAGGGTAAAAGTAGACCTTTGCTCAACAAAGTCTACCTCGCCCTTCTGTGCTCAGCCCTCTTTCCATTTCCTTTTATGTATTTATCAGTTTATCTCTTTATAATTTACCTTTCTGGTAGCTTCCCCAGTTGTCTTTTTTTTTGACCCAACATATCATATGCTTATTTACAGTAAAATGACATTCTGTCCAACGTGCTACCCCATGTATTCCTGTTTGAAATACATCCATTAAGTCATCATTTATTTAGCCCTAGTATTTCTACTTTCCCAATTTATTTCACTGTTGACATATGTATTATGGCATACGTCCACCACCAACTTCCTTAAAGTATACTTAAATCAAAATTGTGTGCCTTATATTTAAGACATATATCATGATACTTTAATATATGGCTACATTGTGAAATATGATTACTATAGTCAATCTGGTTAACATGTTTACATCTTAAGTAGCAGTTTCTGTTATGTGACTATTTAAAATGACCTCTTTTTTAGATTTCAAGTACTTAGTACAGAATTATTGATTAGTCTTCATTTTGTGCCACAGATCTCCAGAATTTAAGCACTTTCTTTCAACCATCTTTTGTATCCTCTGACCATTTTCCTCACTCACTGTCACTGACAACTACCATCTATCTTATTATGTGATTTAAAAAAAAATTAAATGTTAAAGATTCCACATAGAACTGAGATCACACAGTGTTGTCCTGTGTTTTATTTCATTTAGGATATCTTCCCCTTATATCTATAATATCACAAATGATGGATTTTCAGTTCTTTATGGTTGAGCAATAGTCTATACATCTATATGTATCTCATTTTTCTGTCCATTTTTCCATCAATGAGTATGTCTATTGTTTCAATATCTTTGCCCTTATGAATGATCTTCCATAACATGGGAGTATAGAGGAGATACAGATTTCATTTCATATAATCAAAAGTGGGCTCAACAAACAGATAATTTTATTTTCAATTTGTTGAAGAACAACTATACCATTTTATATATACAATATAAACAAATATACACACTGTTGTACCAGTTTACATTCCTGTTAAAAATGTGCAGGGATTTCCTTTTTCTTTTCATCCTTGCCAGCATTTACCGTCATTGTCTTTGGGAATAGCCATTTTAACAGTTATGAAGTATGTGGTTATAATGCTCATTTCCCAGATAATTATCAAAGCTGATTTCCTTTTCATATGCCTGATTGCCATTTATATGCAGTTTCTTCAGAAATACCTGTTTGGGTCCTTAGCTCGTTTTAAACTCAAGCTTAAAATTTTCTATTTATTTATTTTTTTTGTGCTTTGTGTGTATGTTTTGGATATTAGCCACTTATATAATATACGGTTTATAAGTATTTAAGTATTTCTTTCCAATTGAGTTTGAGTCTTTTTTTTTTATTTTGTTCATTGTTTCTTTTCTTACACAGAAATTTTTAGTTTGAAGTAATCCATTTGTCTTTTAGACTTAGAGGTACAAAAGACACATTGCTGTTGTGAGGCCATAATTTTAAATCTTTAGTTGGTATGCAGATTTTTCCCCCATACACTGTAGCAAAGGATCTAATTTATTTATTTATTTTTATAATTTGATTGAAAATTACATATCAGCCACGTATTCCCCTGTCCTCCCTCCTCCCTGTCCCCCGCCCTGCGCGCCCTTCTCCCAGCCCATCCCCCATTCCCATCTCCTCCAGGGCAAGGACTCCCCTGGGGATTCAGCTCAGCCTGGTAGATTCAATCCAGGCAGGTCCAGTCCTCTCCTCCCAGGCTGAGCAAAGTGTCCCTGCATAGGCCCCAGGTTCCAAACAGCCAGTTCATATTTTGCACATAGATATCCATCATTATGCAGATAGCTCCTAGCATCATGCATTTAAGAAACTTCTCTTCTCGTGTGTTATTGGCACCTTTGTCACATTGACCTATGGTGACTGCATGGGTTTGCTAACATCTCCATTCTGTTCCATTTCTCTGTATGACTTTGCATTTTGAAATGCTGGTGCAATATCACTGCTGATGCTGGTTTTCGTTGGGCTGCTGTATTTTTATAACAGATTGTGAATTCTTAGTGTGATGCCTCTAGCATTGTGCTTTATAATATTAACTTGGCTATTTGAGGCATTTGTGGTTCCATGTGAATTTGGGAGCTTCTTTTCTCCATGTATGCAAAAACATTTGGGGAATTTTGATGGCAATTTCATTGAATCTGCAGATCACTGGGAGTGTACACATTTTTTTAAACAAGAATAATTCTACTAATCATGAATGTGGGTCACTTTTCCACTAATCTTTGCCCTATTTCATTTGATTTACCTGTGTTTTAAAATTTTTAGTATGTGTTCAGTATAAATCTTTTACATCTTTGATGAAATGTATTCCTAAATATTTTATTTTTTTGTTATTCTAAAATATTTTATTTTTTATAGTTGTTAATACCATGAATAACATTTCTGGTTTAATTACCTTTTCTGGTAGTTTATTGCTCGTCTATAGAAGTATTACATGTATATGTATATGGACATATATGTATATATATTTACTTTAATCCAGGAGGTTGGGTCATCTAAAAATAGACAGTCTCACTTCTTTCTTTGTGATTTTGGATGCTTTTTATTTTCCTTATTTACTTCTTCTGGATAGGAATTTTTATAATATTCTGAACAGAAGTGATGAGTGCATATACTTTTATCTGATCTTAGGGGGAATTTTTTATTTTTCTCTATTGATCATGATATCTGTGGTATTTTGCATATGTGGCTTTTATTATGTTAAAATTTCTCTTTATCTGTTCTGTTGGGAGTGTTAATAATGAATAGATGTTAAATGTCTTAAATATATTTCAGCCTTTACTGGTGTGATTATATTTTTTGCTTTAATTTAGTTAATGTAGAGCATCACATTAATTAATTTGTGTTTGCTGAAACATATTTGCATACTAGATATAACTCTCACTTGGTCATGATGTATGATCCTTTTAATGTGCTGTTAAGTTCAGTTTGATAGTATTTTATTGAGTATTTTTACATCAGCAATCATTAGGGATATTGACTTATAGCATTTTTGTTGTTCTTCCTTTCAGGAATTTTATCTTGTTTTGGTATCCGAATAATGCTAGTCTCATAATTCAGGTTTGAATGTATATCTACTTTTGATTTTTAGAAAAATTTAATGATGCTGATTTTAACTCTTTTTCAATATATGGGTATAATTGAGTTTTAAGTCTATCTTCTCCTGGACTTTTCTTTGGGCAGAGAATTTTGGCTCATTGATTCAGTTTCCTTGTTTTAAATGTGTTGTTGGGTCTGTATTTCTACTTATTCTTCCTCCTCTTCCCGCTTCTCCTCTTTGTTTCTGTTTGCTCTGTTTTTGAGATAGGCTCTCATTATTCAGGCCATGCTAACTTTTCCACATGCTCTCTCTCACCTTTACCTCCTGTGGTCTAGGATTACAGATCTGCAGCATCATGGCCAGCCTTCTGGCTTTTCTTGATTTTATTTTACTAGGTTGCATGTTGCTAACAGTTTATCCATTTCTTCTAGATTATCCAACCTGTTGGCACCTGCTTTTAATAATTTAAGAGACTCTCAAGGTATTTATTACAGTGTACTCTCTTTCATTTCCATTGTTTGAGTCTTTGATTTTCCTAATACAACAGTTAATGGTTTGCCAATTTTGTTTATGCTTTGAAATAATCCAGCTTTAATCTTTATTGATTTTTCAGTTCTCTGTTTTATATCTGGTGTAATCTTCATTATAACTTTATCTGATAATGTAGGGCTTAGTCTCTTCTTTTATGTGGCTCCTTGAGGTATAAAGTTAAGTTGTTTATTTGGGATATTTCTTCTTTTATCATGGACATGCTCATGGTTAGAAACTTCCATTTTGGTTCTGCTTTTCTGTATTCCATTAAGTCTTGCTATGTTGTGTTTTTATCTTCATTTGTCTCCAGGTATTTTAAAATTTTGATTCTTAGTTCCTCTCTGATCTAATGATGGTTCCAAGTTGCTATGTTTCAATATGCAACTGGTCTCTGGACCATATGAGACTTCACTGTATGAGTTTCTTAGACATGGATTTCTTTTTATTTCTGACAATTTGAAAAAACCTCAGATGAAACACATAGTCCAGAAATACTGAAAATGACGGCAAAATATTATGATGCCATGGATGTTTACAATACATGTAGGTCATAGTCTTCTTTACAATTTACCACAGAAAAATATATACAAACATATAAGGAAAAGCTAAAATTCTGTAATTACAAAACTATTCACAGTCAAAAAAGATGACTGTGAGTGTAAAAATTCATAACTGCATGAAATAAATGTCATTTTATGCTGGCTACTGTCTAGAGTTTTATATTCACCTATGTGGCTATTGAGGTGATGTTAAGGGCTGTCAGTATCTACTTACGGTGCCATGTGGGTCTCATTATCTCCATATGGACAGTTTGTCTCTCCAGTAAACTGCACATTGTAGTGAAAAGTAGTCTGAATTCTTGCATATTTTTCATCATACATAATTCATAACAATGCATAGAATAACATGGTAATTGACAGTTCATGTCATTGTTAACACTATCTACAGCATGCTATGCATTTGGTTCAGTTTGGGCAGAATCAAAAAATGTTTTATATATATATATACATACACATACAAACATACATATATACACATATATACATACATACACACACATATATATGTATATATATGTTCGCACCAGGGCTAGTGCTAAGTCCTCTAGTCCCAGATACTTAAGAGTCTGAGGCAGGAAGATTCCAGGACTTTGATTTTTATTTTTTGAGGCCTAAGTGTTTATCTCACTCAGGAAAGTACTTGCTGTGTATGCACTTGGACCCAAGTTTGTAGAATCCTTAGCAAAAGAAAGCAGACAAAAAAAGAGCTGTGTGTAGTGACACACAAACCTGTAATCCTGTCTGGTCAAATTCATGAGTTCTATACTAAAACATGCTCTCTCTCTCTCTCTCTCTCTCTCTCTCTCTCTCTCTCTCTCTCTCTCTTTCTGTATGTGTTTGTGCATATATATGCACTCATGTATACAGAGGACAACCTTGGGTACTGTTCCTCAGAACCACCTACTTTTGTTTCTCTGTATGTATGTGTGTGCATATGCATGCTTGTATATGTGTGTGTGTGTGTGTGTGTGTGTGTGTGTGTGTGTACAAGGCCTTTCACTGTTCAGAAACATGTTGATTAGACCAGGCCGCTAGC
>CABHPH010106612.1:0-12207 GCA_902168325.1 Peromyscus nudipes
AAAAAAGTATTTATGGGACTGGAGAGCAAAGGGAACAGTATAGTGTCTCAGAGGCATATACCTATGCAGTAAGGAAAAGAGAGGAAAGGTCTCCCACACTGTGGAAAGCTGGAAGCTGGCTTGTAGATTACAGAGAAATCTGAAGACAGTTGTTAGGCTCTTGATGTAAGTGGTGAATTTATTAGACTAAAGCTACAGTATCGCCTAAATCCACCTCAATTAAAGATTAGATGATAGATTGACATGCATTTCCACATCAGTGGATTGAAGGGAACGGAATACTCTCCTTTGAAGGAGTCGATCCTCGCTTAACTCTGTTTCTTTTTTTTTATAGTGTCTCCATATATGATATATTATGAGATAGGCAAAGAAACAAGAAAAGTAACTAAGAACCAAAGGAGAAGACCTCCATTTGGAATACTAGGAAGTGAAAGTTCAATGGCATAGACAATCTACTTAATGATATAATTATAGAAAGTTTCTTCAATCTTGGGAAATATATGGACATCCTTGCACAGGAGTCTTATATGACTGTGTGTAAACATGACCAGAAAAGGATCCTTAACATATCATCAAGATGCCCAAAGTCCAAGATACCTGAAAGGGAAAAGTAAAAACTCAAGATCAACCAAAGTACTAAATATAAGTCTATTGAGTGATTTAAGAATAGTATTTCCTGTTCACTGGAGAGTAAGGCAATGATAGACCAAAGAAATGAATCTACCCAACACAGATAAAGAGTTACTTACAAGAATGGTCCACACCTTTGGTGGTTTGAATAAGAATGGCCCCATTGGCTTATATATTTGAATGCTTAGTCACCAGGGAGAGGAACTGAACTCTTTGATAGGATTAAAAGGATTAGGAGATGTGGCCTTGTTGGAAGAAGTGTGTAATTGAAGGTGAGCTGTGAGGTTTCAAAAGCTCAAAGGAGGCAGCTATTGCTCCAGTGTCTGCCTGCATGCTGCTGTGCTCCCTGCTGTGATGATAATGGACTGAATCTCTGAAAGTGCAAGCAAGTCTCCAATTAAATGTTTTCTTTTATAAGAGTTGCCTTGGTCATGGTGTCTCTTCACAGAAATAGAACAGTGACTAAAACAACACCAAAGACTTTCTCCCTCCTAGCAATTGTTAACTGCTTATATAATCCTTGGGAAAGGAGGGGTGACTTCATCTGTCTTGTGAGCCCGCTTGCCTTTTCATGTGAGAATATTAGTAGGTCCAATCTTGAGAGGGTCTTGTGAGCATGACCACACGTGTTCTGATTGAAGATGACAATGATTATTTTATGTCCAATCTTTAGGAAACAGTCACAAAAATCAAGAATGTAAAACTTCCATAAGAGACTAGAGAGGAAACACTTAAGACATTGACACAGGCAACAGTTTTCTAGATAACTCTCCCCACAAAGAAACCCCACAGAAAACAAGAGCAAAAAGATTGCAAGTAGGTTTACAACTGTCTGAGTTTGCTTTCTGTTGCTGTGACAAACACCATGACCAAAAGCAACTTGAGGAGGAAAGAGGTTTACATTTACACGTTATAGTCCATCATCAAAAGAAGCCAAAACAGGAAATAAAGGCACAAGCTTGAAGCAGAAACTACTTACTGGCTTCTTCCCTCTAGCTTGCTCAGCTATGATTTTCAGCATCCAGGCCCACTTGCCCAGGGATGGAACTGCCCACCTTGGGCTTTTCTACATCAATGAGCAATTAAGAAAGTGTCTCTCAAACATGGTCACAGACCTATCTGATCCAGTTGAGGTTTCCATTTCCCAGGTGACTAGGTTTGTGTCAAGTTGACAGCTGAAGGTAACTATGGCACCATCCTAAAGGCTTTTACATAGCAAAAGAAACCCAGAATGAAGACCAATGTACCTAAAGGAAGAAACCATCTGTCTGCCATTCATCTGACATTGTTTGAATCCAGAGTAAATAAGGAACCTAGAAACCCTTTAACATAAGAATAAGAAGTAATTAAATGAGAAAATAATTGAAAGAGATTGTTTCCAAAGAAAGAATATAAACAGCCAAGCATATGGAAATCATTCAATTTAACAAACAGAGGAACGCAAATCAAAACTACAAGACAGTATTTCATCTTGGTTAGAACAGCTTATATAAAAAAGATAAATGGTAACAAATACTGACAACTATATGGAGAACTAAGAACTCCCACACATAAGGAATGCACAGTAGTATAGTCATTGCAGAGAACAGTAGGGTCATTGTTCAAGAAACTGAAAATGGATCTGCTACATAATCCAGTTATCCTGCCTTTCAATGCACAGTCACATACATTTGGCAAATTGGCATACAAAAGAGCTATCTGCATGCAAATGTTTTTTTGTGGCACTATTCATAATAGTTAAGGTATCAATCTAGGTTCCCATGAATAGATGAATAGGTGTGATTAGAATAAGTATGGCCCCCATAGACTCAAGTGCTTGAATACTTGGCCCAGAGGGAGTGGTACTATTAGGAGGTGTGGCCTTGCTGTAGGAAGTGTGTCACTGTGGGGTGGGCTTTGAGATCTCATATGCTCAAGCTATGCCCAGTGTGGGCGTAGTTCACTTCCTGTTGCCTGTGGGTCAAGATGTAGAACTCTCAGCTCCTTTTCCATCTCCATGTCTGCCTGCACACCACCATGTCCCACCATGATGATAAGGGACTGAACCTCTGAAACTGTGAGCCAGCCCCAATTAAATGTTTTCCTTTAGAAGAGTTGCCATGGTCATGATGTCTCTTCATAGCAATAGAAACCCTAAGACAGTAGGTAAAACAAACAAACAAACAAACAAACAAAAAACAAAAAAACCCCCAAAAACCAAAAACAAAAAAAACAGGCTATATGTAGTAAAGTACTATTTAGACTAAAGAAGAATGAAATCTTGTCATTTGCAACAAATATATTGAACTAGAAGACATTGTGCTTAGTAATATAAGCCAGACACTTAAAGGCAAGTACTACATAGTCTGTCTCACATGTGAAAACTGAAAAATGTAGACCTGACAACAGAATAGTGATTCCTAGGGAAAGTGAAGGGCAGGTGGATAATGGGAGGCTGGGTTTGATTAGTCCATGGTGTGTGCATGTATGGAAATATGCTGAACCCCTTTAAATGTGTCCAATTAATATATCCATGAAAATACAAAAATAGAAAAGTATTTATATAAAAAGATGTGACAGGAATAATTCCAGTTATATAGAGATGGGAGCAAAAATATTAGATGGAATTGTCACTCCAGATTCCAAATGCTAGCTCAGAAACAGACTGGGTCTATCAAGGAGTCAGCCCAAGTGTGTAGCTTGTGGTTTTATAGTTGGAAAGAGTTCAAAGCATGGGCAGGAGCTGAGGGCCATGAGCCAGACAGACAGCAAATGAAATGAGACTGACCTCCAGCATCCACATGAGAGTCAGTGAGAACGAAAGGCTCAGGATAGATAATGGACCCTTGTCCAATGGCTATGGGCCGTGGAGGACATAGGCCCAAGGGGCTTAGAGCCCAAAAGAGAAGTGGTACCAGCACCATGATAGAATCCTCAGTTGTGGGAAAATGGCCAAAAGGGAAGCTTAATGAAGGGAGAAGGGGCTTATGTATGATTTTGGTGTGTGGTGTTCCTATTTCCCAGTTGTTTTTTTATAATAAAGTTTATCAAAAACTAAGGTCAATGTGGGAATGAAAGAAAAAAGAAATAAAGAAAAATAGAGAGAAACAAAGACAAGAGAGAGAAATGTCTGTTTTCATGAACTTTCTAATGTTTTGTATTGCTCATTCCTTAAACTTGGTCCTGACTATTGGTATCCTGCAGAAAAGAAATGCAAACCGTTTCCTGAAATGAACCTTGATTGGTTCTCAGATCCAAGTCATTGGTCCATGACTTTTCAGTAGAATATAATTAAGCTCCTTGAAAACAATGAATTATTTCTCTGTTTTTCTAGCTTCCACAGATTCCTGACTGTGGTGGACGTGTGATCAAGTGAAATATTTGTAGAATGTCTGTCATGAGTATATCAACAGGTCATTTACTGCCGAGGACAAAATGAGATCACGTGGTTGCTCTACTTCTCTTTAGGACTTTACACTGTAAAGCAAGCTTTGCTTTCCCTTTTTTAAAAATTTGATTGAATTTTTTTTTTTTAGTTTACATACCAACCCCAGTTCCCCTTCACTCCCCTTCTCCTGCCCCCCATCCTATCCCCCATCCACTCCTCAGAGGGGATAAGGCCTCCCTCGGGAAGTCAACAAAGTGGCACACCAAGTTGAGGCAGGGCCAAGCCCCTTCCCTCTGCTTCAAGGCTGAGCAAGGTATTCCACCATAGGGAATGGGCTCCAAAAAGCCAGTTCATGCAGCAGGGATAGATCCTGGTCCCACTGCCAGGGGCCCACAAATAAATCCAAAGCCCTGGTCTCACTGCAGCCATCTTTACACCCCATCTTCTCTTCCTTGCTTATTGAGAGATACCCTCTGAGGACCAGTTGGAGCATTTCTTTGCTTCCTCAACTCTTAACACATCAAGAGGAAAAACAACAACAAAAAATCATTTCCCTTCACGAGATTTCCAAGAAGCTCAGAGCTTCATATACTTACTTCTTCCAACTAATCTTTCAAGACTCAGGTTAAATGCTTCCTGTTCTAAGGACCCTTTCTTTAGTACTGGTCTCTAGCTACCAGATGTATCCCATTCCCCACATTCTATACTTCCATTATTCCTTGTAATTCTCTCAACTGTGAAGACTGTTCCAATAGGTTCTCCTCCCACTGTGGTAAAAGTTGAAGATTCCCTTGATCAAATTAAAAATGTCTTTGGGATTTTGCATTATGACAACCCTTTGTAAAAATCATTGTTTGATTTCTAGGTACATGAAACCACAATCTTGTCACATTTCCAGGCGATCAAAAGTATTCCATCTAGTCAGTCAGTTCTCTGTTGTTTCCTATCATTGTTGGTTATACCCTTTCAAGGCTGCAAGTCATCTTACTGTTCTAAGAAAGTTTGTGTGTGTGTGTATGTGGGTGGGGGGGTGGGATTCTATTTTCCTAAGAAGGGTTTAAAAGCAAATGTTTAAAAGGCCAGTGACTGTGGACATAAGTGGGTTGTTTTCTGTACCTACTGTTATTAGCTTGATATAAGATAGAGATGATTTTAGATTATTCTTCACAAGACCATAAATGCCTTGATATCAAGGATTATATTTTATTCCTCTCGCCAACCCTTTAAGTCACTAGCACAGTGCCATGCTATTACCATAGAAAAACCTTGCTAAATGTTTGTTGAGGTAATTAATTTCTGAAAGGGAAAAGCATATTAGTGTTTCTTTTCCTAAAATATGTCACCATTTCAAAACACAGCAGAGCTTCTAAAGTATGATTAAGTTTTTTTTTATGAAAGTATGTTTTTCTACAGTGAAATCACAGTAAATGTCACACATTTTTTCTGCCAGTCATTAAAATATCATTTGTTGTTAGTTATCCTCTCTCAAGTTAATAGTCCCTAGCAAAGATGCCATCCTGCAGAAAACAGGCAGTGCCTTCAGAGGAGGGATGTAAATAGCTGCCATTTGTTACTTCTTTTTTCCCCCAAATATGTAACAATCTGCTTTATGCCTTAGCCTCAGAGAACTTTTTTTTTGTTATTTCCCTATGATCAGTCTCAATCTTCCTTTGAAGACATTCTTGTACTTATTATCAGTTTACTAGAATGGATTAACCATTCCTGTTCAGAGAGGTGTTTACGTCTCAAATGTGTGATCAAAGTTACCAGAGCCATATTCTTCCACATCAGGATTCAGTGATGCACACTCAGACTGTGAGCACAATCAGATACTGGGCTCTCTCACTGAGAGTTACAGGATTCTGCTGGGATTTAAAGACAACTTTGATTGTCCTTCTAGAAGAATCTGGCTCACATTTTAAAGTCTTGGGTTTCTAAAGAATACATTATTAATTCATAATGCTTCTCTACTGCTTTTGCAGCATCAGGTTGGAAAAGTGCTTGGGACAGTTGGTACAAGATCTCCTTTTTAGAATTTTCTTGTATTAGATATGGTACTCATGGGTTTAAAATTTACCCTTACTCTCATTCATGTTAGAGTAATCCAGGGAACACAAGAAATCAGGTCTAAATCAGGATGAGGTATGGTGACAGCTCTCAGATTATAATGTGGAAACAAGGAAAAACTCAACAGGTAGACCTTCAGCTGTCAGGTGAGACCGACCATCTTCACTTTCACAGCCAAGTACCATTCCATGTCTTCTTGGAGAGCCTCACAGTACTCAACCCAGACTTTCAAGGTTTAGAATTTGAGTTAGACAAGCAATTTAATGATGCCATGGAAACATGTCTTTTATTTAAAAGGACCATTCGAATATTTTCTTTGGCCTTCCACATCTATCTGTGTGTTTTAATTAAATAATACATTTTGATTAACATGTAATAACTGTACATATTTAGGGGGGTACAGTGTGGTATTTTAGCACTTGCCTAGAAAAAGAGCTGACCAAATTAGAACAATAGTGCCTTTGTATTCATTCAGTATGTGTGTGTGTGAATGTATGTGTGTGTGTGTGTGTGTGTGTGTGTGTGTGTGTGTGTATAATATATATAACTATAGGCATCTCTCTGTACTTCTTCCATGTAACTGTATTATTTTGGTACCTATTACCCAAATTTTCTTTATCTTCTGTCACCTTTGCTCTTCCCAGCAGACAACACAATATTATTCAGCCATAACAAATAAAGTCTTGTTTTTTAAATCATAATTAGAAGAACTGGGGACATCATTATGGTAGGTAAATGCTCTCCCACTAAGCTGCATATCTAGCTCTAAAATGTGACGACTTGAAAAAAATTTAAAAGTAAAGGAAGAGATATAGATTTATTCAGTAAGTAAAAAACCATAAGAAACGAGCAGAAACATTATTGGATAGATTAGACTTGATGGCAAAACCATAAAATCCTATAATTTCAAACTGTACTTCACAATGAAAACATAACAATTATGTGTAGGTGCTGTGGGATGTTCTGTATGGCAAATGTGTTGCTAATAAAACACTGATTGGCCAGTGGCTAGGCAGGAAGTATAGGCGGGACTAACAGAGAGAATAAAAAGAGCAGGAAGGCAGAAGGAGTCACTGACTGCCAGCCACCGCCAGGACAAGCAGCATGTAAAGATGCCGGTAAGCCACGAGCCATGTGGCAAGGTATAGATTTATAGAAATGGATTAATTTAAGATGTAAGAACAGTTAGCAAGAAGCCTGCCACGGCCATACAGTTTGTAAGCAATATAAGTCTCTGTGTTTACTTGGTTGGGTCTGAGCGGCTGTGGGACTGGCGGGTGAGAGAGATTTGCCCTGACTGTGGATCAGGCAGGAAAACTCTAGCAACATGTAGGTAGATAAGTGGTTAGTGGGTGTAATGAGTGAAAATATCCTGTTTAAAACAGCAATGGGGGATAAGGATGCAGGTGGAAATAAGGGAGAAAGGGGAGTAATGGAACAAGAAGGGATAAACGGTGGGAGATGGGAGAGCAGGAAGGGTTATGGGCAAGAATGACTAACATTAAAGCCCTTTGAAAATGTCTTATGAAAACCTAATACTGTAGAAACTTCCTAAAATATATACACGGACATGTGGAAAAGACGCTTAAGTGGAGTTACTATATAAAGCGGGTGTTGTGGGAGTGGAGGGAAATGCCTTCCCCAGACAACACTGGCTATGAAATAAAAAGCCCAGAACCATGTGTGGGTTGCCTCCTTTTGTGGTTTTGGTCAGTGGGTCCTCCCCAAACATCACGGGCTATTGCTACTGCTCCTGATTGTTCTCCTGAACTTGATGGTCAGACCGCACACCATAGATACAGAACATGGAAAAATCAAGCTGGTACCAACCTCAAAGATTCACTTCTACAGGATAGCTTTCATAGCACTATTGGGTGATATGCATGCTGCCAGGGAGAGAAAGTCAACCTCATTTTTACCTATCATGAGCTCTGCAAGCTAGAATAGCTACTGTCCTGGAAAGATAGGCCCACTGGTGTGATAGTGGTAGAAATATTATGGGTATGACCAATTACTTTCTGATTGGATGTAAAGCCCTCTCTAAAAGATAGACTCATGTCTGGTATCCTTAGTTCATCTAAAGCAAACAAACCAACCAACCAACACACACACACACACACACACACACACACACACACACACACACACACAAAGCCTAACTGACTGACTAGGCCGTAGGCTCTAGGAAGAGAACCTAATACTATCATTCTGCTAAAAAGACGTAATAAATAAACTACCTCTTTAAGTTTTTATTTTTTCTGCCCATAGATTTGTAATTCTCTTAGTCATTATCAGAGAAATTTCCTTTTGCAGTAGATGGTGATTAATACACAGACCAGCAACTAGTCAATGTGCACAGACTAAGAGACAGGCAAGTGCTTGGCTCTAAGCGGGACTCCTATTTTTTTCCATTTGTATACATCTTTGTTTTTATTAATTTTAAAATTTATTTTATATGCCAACTACAGTTTCCCCTCCCTGCTTTTCTCCTGTTCCCTCCACCCACCTCCTTTGTACCCTCACCCCCCATCCACTCCTCAGAAAGGGCAAGGCTTCCCATGGGAACCACCAAAGCATGGCACACCAAGTTGAGGCAGGACCAAACTCCTCCCCACTGCTTCAAGGCCCAGTGAGGCATCCCACCATAGGGAATAGGTTCCAAAAGCCAGCCCATGTGCCAGTGACAGATCTACACCCACTTCTCCTGAGGCTCAGGGATCATTGTGGGAGAGAGGGGCTGAAATAATGTGAGAAAGACAGGAAGTGGGTGTCTGTAGTTAACGAGCTTTACCAGATATGACAGTTTAGTTGCATACATGAACTCATAATGGCTTGGACTTCATGAATAAGACTTGCTCAAGATCAAGACAGTCAAAAATCTCAGCATGGATGGGGATGCTGGTGGTTATGGAGACCTACCCACATCTGAGGAGCTATTGGCTGCTGATGGCAGAGAGATGGTCACTTTTCTTTATGAATGCAGGTCCTAGAGGCTACCCCATGATCCAGTAGTTAGCCTCACACCCATGTATATGTAGGCAGCACTAAAAAGACTCAGTGGATATTGGATTTTAAAAAAAAGAGAGCACATGAAGGAAATGGGGAAGGATTTGGAGTGGAGAGAATGGGGGGAGGTCAGTGGATTGGATTCAAACACATTATATGCATGCTTATTAAATAAAATATTTATTAAAAATAGAACAGCAATAAGGAAGTGAAACATTTAGGAACAAAAAATAGGAAAAATGCACTAAATCTAGGCAAAACTTCAAGGACTGTCGAAGGACACTAAAATCAGTTTGAACAAGTGAGGGGGTGGCTTTCATTCCTGTTCAAGGAATATGGTCAAAATTCTATTTTTACTCTTAATTTAATTTATAGATGTAATGCATTTCCTACAGAGTACAATCTTTGTTATTAAATTTGATATATTGAAATTTTTTAAAATATAAAAATGATGCAAGACTTGGTAGGAGAACAATGACCAGAGAAAGCTGTAGGGGTTGTCTGAACTCATGGCCGTCTTTGGTATTACAGTCTCTACAGCTAACTCAGAGTGTCACTGGTTCACTATGAGACAGAGAGATCAGGAATAAGGTAGATTTTCTTAGAAACCCAGTGTTGTCACAAGGTTTTCTGGAGAAAAGATTGTAAGATGATGATGGTGATGATGATGATAATGATGATGATGAATTTTTAGATTGCATTTATAGGGTTGGAGAGATGGCTCAGCCTTTTGCAAGGGACCTGGATTTGGTTCCCAACACCAATGTTGGGCATTGTATGCATGTGATATATAGATAGAAAAACAGGAACACACACATACTTATAAATTAAAAAACATTTTTAAAAGAATGTGTTTTTAATACATGGTGTTAGTCAGCTGGATAACAATTTTTAAAAAATTATTATTTTACAAATTAAAATAGATCCAGTTTATTTCTATATACAAAGAAACTGTAAATGAATAAATAGTCAAAATATACATAAAAATCTTTACCAGCACTAGGAGGAAATATGGACAAAATTTCATCTAATTTAGACCTACAGGGTAATTATACCTAAAAGTCCAAATATGAAAGCAGATTAATAAATTCACTATATATGGCAAAACCACCCTGAGACGAGTCAAAAGGCCCATAACAAATAGAAAGTATTCCCAACACACCACAGAAAAAGTTCAACATCCTTAACAACTAAAAGAACTTTAGCACTAGGAGGAAAAACAAATTATAATACTGTTGAAAAATGGGCAGAGGGAATAAATACAGGATTTATAGAATGATATAGACATGGGCCTTGGATGTATGAAATAATATTCAACTTCACTTACATTGAGATAAGGGCTAATTACATCTCATTGCGGTATTATTTCTCATTGTGGTCTCAGAGTGATGGAAGTTCAAAGCTTGGCAACACAGTTGCCCAGTGGGCTGTGGAGACAGACTCCCATAGGCGCAGCTGGGAGGAACGTGAAACAGAGGAATGGACAGTTTTTACTGAGGGGACTTTGGCCTTCAGCTGCTTTTCTTTTTTCAAATTGTGTGTGTGTGTGTGTGTGTGTGTGTGTGTGTGTGTGTGTGTGTCCCACAGTCCACAGGTGGAAGTGAGATGACAATTTTCAGGGTTTGATTCTCTCTTTCTACCATGGATTCTGGGGATTGAATTCATGTCGTCAGCCTTGGTGGCAAGCTACTTTACCCACTGAGCTCTATCACTAGCACGGCACTAATGACTGCCACAAAATAGGTCTCCTTCCAGCCAGCAATCCCAGTTCTGGGAATTTATGGTGAAGACACAATCCCAACAGGAAGACACGTACACCATTCTACTTGTTCCAGTGACATCTAGAAGAAACCACTGGAACATGTGAGCACAGGAGACTGGCTGAATAAATGATGGCACATATTCATTGATCCATTCATGACCTAGCATTGAATAAACACGGCAATAGTTCATTATGGGAGTGGACTAACCTTTGAGAAGTATTATTAAATGGAAAAAGAAACTTTTTGCAAAGATCTCACATATTACTTCGTGTAAAAGACAGAAGGAGGAAGGAGAAAATATGTATACATATACTTGTGTTTATAAAGAGAAAGAGAGGAAGAAAAAGCCAGATAAATATTTCTGGCTAATAACAGGGCACCATGACACTTGTCTGAGTGTATCTTTTTGTATAAGTTTTGATTTGCAGAAGTGTGTCAATTCTCTGAATATTGAAAATAGACCTAACAAAGGAAGAAAACAAAAAACTGTCAGCCTCAAATGGTGGTTATATAGACATATTCACTTTGGTATAATCATGAAACTCAAGATTAGTCCTCAGTGTGTATGTGAGATAAAATTTGTTATATGAAGCCAATCATTCAGAACAACCAAATTTAATAAATTTCACATCAATTGTTGAGATCCCCTTTGAAACTGAAGCCAAATTAAATGTAGTGGTCCCTATACCCCTGGGAAAGATGTATTCTAGGACCCTATATGAAATCTAAAAGGAAGTATAGTAATAAATTCTGTATGTACTCTACTTTTCCTACATATTCATTATATAGTATAATTTATAAATTATGTATCCTAAAAATAAAAAACCAAACAATTGTAACATTCTATTGTTATAAGGTTTATTTAAAATCTATTGAGTATTTATGGAATTTTCAATGCAATATTTTTGGATTGTCATTGAAAGATGTAACTATGACCATAGAAAGGCAAAATGGCAGATGAGGGGATCCTCAGTACATTATCTTCAGTACATTATCCATTAGTCTGTGATTTTGAGTTTATATTCCCACATCTCTGGCTAGACAGGGCGTTATGGAAGGATACGAACCATATCTCATTTGTTGCTAATTCCATAGTGCTTCAAACATGATTATATGGAAGGTATTTAATTTTTGCTTAAATAAAAAAGATCCAGGAAGGGTCTGGAAAGATGACTCCATGGTTTAAAGTGATTGCTTCTCTTGCAAAGGATCAGAGTTCAGTTCTTAGCATGCTCATTATGTGGCTCACAGATGCCTGTTACTCCAGCTCCTGGGGTATCTGACACACTCTTCTGGCCTCCATAGGCATCTGCACTCATATCTACACACACACACACACACACACACACACACACACACACACACACACACACA
>CABHPH010106612.1:12217-25221 GCA_902168325.1 Peromyscus nudipes
ACACACACACACACACACACACACACACACACACACACACACACACAGACACATAATTAAAAATAAAATAAACATTGTAAAACATTTAAAGGTGTAATAAAAGACTCTGGTACACATGGCTTTCTTTTCTCCACCTTATCAAATGTCTCAGTAATAATTTTTATCCCATGTCTAGTCTCTTCTTTGAAAGATTCTTACTAGTTTATGATTATTTGTACCCTAACCCCAAAGAGAATAAATTTGTAAAGGTAAAAGAATACAAACATATATAAAAAGACTTTTCGTTTACTATCTACATATTTTATAATGCCAACATAATTCAAGACACAATCCACAAGTCAGGGTCAGCCAGTGAAAGCTGCTGAACCTGACAAGACCTTCAGTTTGACTTTTTTTTTTTTTTTTTTTAAGACCTTGAGGTACATCACTAAATTTTTTATTTGAAATCTCTGAATTTTTTTTTAGGTAAGTACTCATAGCTATAAACTTTCATCTTGCAAAGACAACTCCAAATGAATAGACAGAGGGAAATAATAAAGAATAGGGTAGATATTAATGAAGAAGAGACTAAAAGGAACACTACAAAGTAGAAATGAAGCATAATTTGCTCTTGGAAAAGATAAATAAGATTGACAAATTCTTCCTCAAACTAACCAAAATAAAAGACCACAAATCCATAAAATTAGAGATGAAAAGGGGACATTATGATAGATACTAATGAAATTCAGAAAATCATTAGGTAATATTTAAAAACCCCTTACATTCTAATAAACTCAAAATCTAGAAGAAATGGATAGATTTCTAGGCATTTGTGACCTACTAAAATTAAATCAACACAATACAAACAACATAAACAGATCTATAATGAGCAGCAAAATTGAAGCATTATTAGTCTTATAACAACAGAAGCCCAGGGCTAGATGGATTCTTGGCTGAGTTCTACCAACCCTTTAAAAAAATCTAATAATAAATCTCCCCAAGCTTTTTCTTAACAAAGAAAGGGAAGGAATGCTATAAAATTCAATTAGTAAAGCAAGAGTCACCCTGATATTCAAGCTGTATAATAATACAACCATAAAGGAAGACTACTCATTATCCCTGATGGATAGAAATGCTCAGTAATATGCTTGCAAAACTGAATTCAACATCACACTAAACAGATCATACAACATGATGAGTTTGATTTCATTCTAGGAATGAAAGAACAATTCTACATATGTAAATCAGTAAATGTAACATAATACATAAATAGATACAGGGAGGGACAGAATTTACTTGTTTATCTCAATGAGGTTCAGAAAATATCTCTGACAAAGTTCAAGATCTTTCAGATAAAACTCCCAATGTGAGTAGGAAGGAAAGAAACATATCTTAACATAGTAAACACTACCTATAACAAATAAATAGGTAACATAATAAATGAAGAAATGCTGAGAACATTTCCTCTAAAACTATGAATGCAATGAGGTTCTCTCTCTCTCTCTCTCTCTCTCTCTCATTTTTGAATAGAGTACAAGGACTGTTAGCTAGAGCAATTGAACAGAAGAGATGAAAGAGATACATGTAGGAACGGGAGCAACCAGATGGTCCCTCTATATGTAGATGATATGACCCTGACTCAAAGCCTCTGAAAGATGGATCTAGGAGATAGTTCTTTTAGTCAAGTACCAACATGTGGACCTTGGTTTGATTCTCAGAAATCACATAAAAAATCTGGCCATGATGACATTACATGGCATAGCCTTGGAATTCCAGTCCTGGGACAGCACATGCAGCAAGATAATGGAGCCTACTGGCCAGCCAGCTGAGCTTACTTGTCCAGTTCCAAGCCAATGAGGGACTTGTCCAGTTCCAAGCCTCATCCTACCAGCAAAAGGAGGATAGTATCTTCTGGAATGGCACGAGAGGTTGTCTTCTGGCCTTCACACATATGTGCACAGATGTTCATGCACACCTTTACATGTCCATGGGCATGGACACACATACATACACATACCCACCCAAACAAACACAAAAACCCACCACTAAAGACTCTATCAGAAAACTTTCAGACCTAATACGTTGGATAAAGTAGCAGGATTCAAAAACTAACATACAAAAATCTGAGAATTTACTTGGGGGTCTTTCCTCTACTGTCTACACTGCATTCACTCTAATTAGGTGTTCTAATAACACTCATGTTTTATTTCTAGAGATGTTTGATACCCTAGGCAGTTGACTGCTGTCTAGATATTTTGGACCAGAGAACTAGTTTTCATGGCTAATCTCCCAAATAGCTTCTCCTCTTTATAGATACAATACCTTTTCAAACCTTGTTTATTATGTTACTATTTGTATTTGTTTAATCACTTAACAGGAAGACATGCTTGCTAACAACAGCTCTAAAAACAAAACAGTTTTAAGAATAAACCTAGCCGAGGATGTAAAAAACCTGTACAATAACAATTTTTAAACACTGAAAAACTCTAGAAGATATAAAGATCTCCCATGTTCATGGACCAACAGAACTAATATTGTGAAAATGATGTATTATTGAAAATGATTCACAGATTTAATGCATCTCCATGTGAATTACAGTGACATTCTTCACAGAACTAAAGAAAAATTTTCTAAAATTAGTATGGAAGCACAAAAGATCCTAGATATCCAAAATAATCCTGAGCAGAAAAAAATTAATGGTGGCGGTATCATAACCCTCAGTTTCAGATTATGCTACAGAACTATAGTAACAAAACCAGCGTGCTAATGGCACGGAACGGACATGCAGATTAATGGAATTGAAACCCCAGAAATAAACCTGTGCTGGTACTGCTACCTAATTTCTGACAAAAGTGAAAAAAATTTCATTAGAGAAAAGATAGCCTCTTCAAAGAAATGGTGTTGGGAATACCAAGTATCCATACATAGCAGAATGAACTAGATTTCACATCTCTCACTTTGCACAAAAATCTATTCAAAACAGATCAAAAGGCCTTTATGCAAGATATGGGACTTTGAAACAGCTAGAGAAAAACAAAGATATTACTCTTTAAGATATAGGTGTAGACAAAGGCTTTCAGAAAAAACACTTCCAAGTCCAAGAAATAATAACAAGCATTGACTAATGGGATTTCATGAATTTAGGAAACTTTTGCACAACAATGAAAACAATGAACAGAATGAAGAGGCATCTTACAGAATAGAAGAAAATATTTGGCAGCCATGTGTTTTAAGACTAGATTTTATATGCACACATATGTACACATGCATTTAAAAAAGAATAGTTTAAAATTATACGTATATGTGCACATCTCTGTGTGGGTGTATACATGTGCTCATGGAGGCCAGAAGAGGGTGGCAGATCTTTAGGAGCTGTGGTTCAGGCTGTTGTGAACTCCCTGACGTGAGTGCTCACATAACATATGACTAAGAACAGTGGTCGAAATCCTAAAGATGAGGAACAGGGAGCCAGACTCTCTGGGTTCTGATTTTGGCTCCACCTCTTCCTTTCACATCATAATGGACAAGCTGGTTAATCCCCATGGCTACACCACAGAGCTCAATGACAAATGTAAATGGCCCCTGATGGGCAAAACCCTTGGACTAGCATTGGCAGGTAGTGAGAACTCAGTGAGTATTACCTGTTCTGGTGATTTCCAACATGATCATCTTAATTCTCAAAACAATCTTGTGAAGCTATGACATTGCATTCTCAGATTATAGATAAGGAGGCTGGAGCACATGGGGGAAAGAATTTTAACCCTTACCTTAAATAGTGATTTTTAAAATTAAATACCTGCTCAATCAAGTGGAACAGCTCCACTGGAGGGTTGGGTCTCTTTAATAGTCAGTTATGTCAAAGTCAGGACACTACTTAATGATTAGGGGAAGATTTTTCATTATTGTTGAGATTATTGTAGATTTCATTATTGGTGAGTAGATTAACAATAATATCCTAAGCAATAAATAAGCTGATGAACATAATCTGACATCATAGCATTACAATGTTGAAGTAGTCCTTTACATATGCTTTGGCCCTGAACCCATCATCCCATGTCATGACACACTGAGGGGAGAACTTCAGATGGTGTCTCCCAGGGAGATATTCTGTTCAACTGTGTTGGAACTTTGTATGAGACCGAAGAAACACTGTGTTCCCTTTCTTCCTTCTTAAACAGAACAAGTAGTCAAGAAAGTCCCTTGAGAAGTAACAAGATCTGATTGAATTTTTCAGTATTTTTTTTCTGTTATTCTATCAAGTTCACTTGACAGCAGAGGACAAACTGCCTTTCAAATGCTGTAAGTGAACGCATCAGTGATTCCGAAGGAAAAACGCAGGTTATTAAGTGGGAACAAGTCTCTCTGAATATATTTACACCAACTCAGGGAAACCATTGTCCTCAGAAACCTCTGTGACAATCTATTTTCTATTCTCAGTAATGCTTTAAGTTTGACAGATGATAATAAAATACAGCGAAATTACCTTTGAGCTCTGAAATGTACACCTGTCTCCGCATTCTTCATGTCTTGATTTTTTTTATTTTTCCAACAGGGCCATCTATTTCCAGTGTTATTCCCAAGTACTTGAGTTTGATGTCAGGGGAATAGAGCTACGCATACCAAAGCCATACTTATAGGGGATACAAATGTTATTGTCTGTACATGTGTATATCTGTGCACAATACACATGCGCCAACACATATTAAGAATTAGAAGGACCTTTCACCTCATTGCTTTCTTCATTATCATCTGACAAATAAGCAAATAAAATACACTCTAAAGATCACATAGAAACTGGCTTTGAAGTCAGGCTTGACACCAGACACTACCCTAGTGGAGGAGCTATTGTAAATTAATGGCTCCTGCCGGAAAGGGATAAGTCAGTTTCTTTCAGGGATGTGGCTCCTGGTAAGTTGCCCATGTTCTTTAGGTGGATGGTGCCACACCCATGTGCATATGAGCAGCACCAATTGGACTTAGTGGGTTATAAAAAAAAGGATGGGGGATATGGGAGAGGGAGGAGTCTCAGAGCAGTGTAGGGGGAAATAAGGGGTGGATATAATCAAAATACTAATTAAAATACATTATATGCATGTATGAAATTCTCTAAGAATACATCTTTTTTAAAAGCAGGCTTTGGGGAATGTTTATGTGACAAGGACCTAATGAATTCTGAGGATTATAACATCCGTGTTTCATATGTCCGTCCCCTCTGCTTCTATAATGTCAGTTTCACTATCATTTGACAGGTCAGGAATCTCAGGGTAAGACAACAGCACAGGGCTGGGATGAAGAGTCAGCTGATAAAGCATTTACTGTTTAAGTATGAGGACTTGAGTTTGAGGTCTAGATCCCATGTCAAAAAAATAGGCACGGGGATGAGTGTTTGTAATTCAAGCATCATGGAGGCAGAGAGAGATGATGGATCTCTGGGGCTCACTGGCCAGTCACCTTAGCAGAACCAGCGAATTCCAGGTCCCAGTGAAGGGTCCTTCTTGAAACAAACCAAACAATCAAAAAATGAACAACAATAAAAACAAGGTAGATGGCTACGGAGCAACTTCCGAAGTTGTCCTCTTGTCTTTAAGCACATACACATATGTGCAAGTACAAATACACCCCCCCCACACACACACACAGAGAGAGAGAGAGAGAGAGACAGAGACAGAGACAGAGACAGAGATGGAGAAACAGAGAGAGAGAGACAGAGAGAGAGAGACAGAGAGAGACAGAGAGAGAGACAGAGAGAGAGACAGAGAGAGAGACAGAGAGAGAGACAGAGAGAGAGACAGAGAGAGACAGAGAGGAGGAAGAATATGAATTGCACAGTTAATAAAGGGTTCAAGTGGTGCCAACGTAATCAGGCTTTTTTCAATGCATCAGCATTTGAGTGCATATAACCCCCATATCACTCATACAGTATTGTAATCACCTTACTTCTTTCTGTATATAAGTAATATAAATACAACAGGTAGATCTTAAAGTTAGCCTACAAGAGTGCCATGATGAGAACTTAAACAGGATGTCATTAAATTGGGAAGACCCAGCTGCTCCCTTAGGACACTGGATTTGTACCTGCTCTGTGGTTAAGAGATTAGCCATGGTTATGGAGCCAACTGAAGCTAGTAACATCCAATGGACACTTCAGAATTAGATGAGGATGAAGAGAGAGAACATTTACTGTCTAAGTGGGGTGTTCGATGACACATTCGAGTGTCATCTGGTCATCATTGTCTCACCCAGGGTGTTCTGATGTCTTCTGACCTCACTTTGAGGACTACAGAAGTTCATTAAGTGGCTGGGCAGATTTCTTCAGGTTGCCATTCTGAACTCAAGAGACCACCAGTCTCATCTGAAGCCTTGTTCAAAACAGACCTTGAGTTACCCTGAGTTTTGGTGTGTCTGAGTGCAGGGCCTGGGTTGATGCATTTCTAACAGGTTGTCGAATTCTTCTGGAACAGCTGAACCAGAAACTACATTTGGAAAACCACTGGCCTAAGCTCAGTTGGGATCAGGGGATGAGAACAAAAGACAACACATATGTGAAAATTTCAGCAGGCCACAATGACCTAAACACCCAGAACTGAAAATGAAGGCTCTCTTTCTCTAGATATTAAGGTGTCTTGTGACATATTAAAATAGAAGGAAAAATGTTAAAATAACATTTTTTCTCATTTGTTTCCAATTGATGATGATGATGATAGCAATAATTTATTAAGGATCTCTGTAGACCATTGCATCAGAGTAGATGATCCCCCTTCCCCCTGCCTCTAAATTTGAGAGGCTGAGTAATTTCCCTGCGGTCACACAATTTTTAAGAAGTTAAATTAGGATTCAAATCCAAGCTTGATTCTCATACTTTTGATATCAATCCACACTACTGCTATGCTTACTGTTTACTACTTATTTATTAAACCACCCTCTCCTTCCTTTTACTGTTTTGAGACAGAGTTTTAATATGTATCTCAGGCTGGTATGAAACTTCTTATGAAGCTAAGGGTGGCCTGGAATTGCAATCCTCTGCTTTCACTTCCTGAGTGTTGGGATGAAAAGCCTAGGCTATCACACCCGACTCTATTCAATCTTTTAATTAAAGTGTGCAATGTAGAGAAACAAATAAATGAAAATCTGAGAAGGGTAAATTAGCTCTGTAATTTTTAGCTCTTTAGAAGCAAACGTCACTGAAAAAGGAGAAATTCCTAATAATCATCAAACACAGGACTCTCTAGATATACTGCATGACTTACAAATGTCTAGTCAAGTTTTTCTTTTAGGAGAGTGGGTAGATAAAGCTAGTCACAGGAAATCCAGCCTGCATGAGTCTGCTTGAGTCAAATAGGGCACTTTTTTTTCTTCTCAAGTGGTAGGTGCTGTGGAGAACTACTAGTCAGTAGACCCAACCCTGAGTTGAGGACCACAAGTCTCAAGCTCCTGCATTTTGTTTCAGCAACCCAGAGCTCATTTCTCTAGACCTGAGTTTCACCCCGTTTAAAGCAGATAGTTGTACCAAGCTCCCCTGCTTTCGCTCAGATCTTTTGGAGTGGCAGCCTCCTTCAGACAGATTTATTAATGCCACACGCCTCAAAAAGATAACACCCTCCTTAGCATGAGGAGAATACAGTTTGATTGTAAGCTCAGCATGTGGCTTTCAACCTTCAGTGAAGGGCCTATTAATCCATGTCTATGTGCAGTTCCCTGCTACATTCTGCAAGAAATACACTGGGAAACCTAAGAGATCCTGAGTCCATCAAGGTAGATAGCCAGCATTAATGAGTTGAGAGCCGAGGAAACAAATCATCCAACGCAGTTTGAAAAAGCCATCGATGGCGATGATTTGAGGAGCTCAGTCGGTGTTATTAAGGGTAATTAAATAGGAACATGTGGAAAGAAAACAACATCTGTGGTTTGCCTGATTAATAGCTTAGTGTAACAGCGCATGTATTAATGGAATAACACTCTACATGCTCTCAGACTGCATTTGCAAGGTCTGGAAACAGAGGAGCAGGGGGAGAAGAGAGAAACGGGTGCCAGGTTGGTGACTGAAGTCAAGCTCCACTCTGATTCTTGTGGTCAGAATTAGAAAGCAGCCTAGAGCAAAAGTGACCTCCATGTACATGCATTTCTGCAGATGTAACTTTCAAAATTGGCCTTTCACCTTGTGGTTAGAGATGCAGGTACCACAAGCCAAATGGCACTCCAAAGAAGATCCGGTTGAGGGTGCTTACCAGAGACCTACCTATGTGCACAAAGCTTTTCTTGGAGGGCACAGCTAACCATCAGGAGTAAACACATTTAAAAACAAAACAAAACAAACAAAAAGCCCCAACAGCTTTCTCCTTTGAACTCAGAGGAAAGCCAAAGTTCCCAGCTATCATTTGGAAACCCTCCAGGGTGCCAGCTTCCCCGTTTATCCTGAGGAAATTGAGAAGTCATACAGTGATCTCATTCTTTTCCTCTGAGCTGTAGTTTCTTTCTATTTGAGAACAAGCCTCTAACTCCATCTGCTTCTCCAGGCTACCCTGGATGAATGCAGGATATATTATTTATCATAAGACATGTTAGGGCACAGCCAAGCTGCAAGCTTTGTCAGGCAAGGAAGCAGCATTAGCTTTCAGCTTATCATAATGAAATCAATTGCAGAAAAATACAATGTTCTATCTGAGAAGGTATGTGGATCGTGTGCCCAGCAAGCTAAATGAATTTCTAACACAGCGTTAAAAAAAGTAGTCGTACCTTGGGCTTGATTTAGAACTTAGAATCCATGATTCTAAGAGGCAATTATCCCTACATTGTATCTGGGAAGCCAGGATGCTTTTACTTACCCCAGCAAAGCCGATGTCTCTACCGAGCAGATTCCATTAGAAGCCATGGAAAACAGTCCTTGAGAGTGGTATATTTTCTGTTGTAAAGCATGGCTGAAGTTTTTCTCTTCTCTATGGCACCTTTCATCTCTCCGTTTATGTCAAGGCAAGGCCTTAAGCTAACAGCAATTCAGTAACTCAGAGAAGAGACATAGGAAAGAAATAACCATAACCAGCAAAACAAAAGGCAACAAGGAGCTGCCTCCCTAGGCCCAGGAGTAAAGGAGAAGAATAGCAAGCCTGTGAGTGTGGGGCCCAGGCCCAGAACAGTGAAGGCTGTGTTCTCCTCTCAGCACCACATGGATAGAGAAGCATCACTGTTAGATGTGGCTCTTGCATTCATTTCTCCTTTCTGTCAATCATTGAGCCAGCCATATAGGAATTCATAAGGGGTTTCATTCTCTGTGCATGGTACAAAAATGACTTTGCCTATTATGTTTTGCAAAACATGTAGTTAAGTGTGAGACAATTATAACCTTGTTGCTCTCATTTGGAGGCCTGGAATGGAATTCAGTTGCTGGGTTTCAAGGGCCCTTAAGAAAGAAAAGACTCTTTGCAGTGACTTTTATGTGTGTGAGGGTGATGAATTTGCTCTTAAAGCTTCAGAGGTCTCATTTTGCAGTAGTCATAGTTCTTACTGATTACTGTTTGATTATACCAAATGTGAAGCGTGGGACTAATATATCATACTTCAGACATCACAAAAAATTCAGGATTATTTATGGCTTGACTGATAGCTACAATTCATGTATAATCCTTTTACTGAGTTGCCTGTAACCAAACTAAATGGAGTAAATGTCAGAAGTCAGTTGTTATTTTGATGAAAAGCAATTGATGGACTCACAAAGAAGAGACAAAGTAGGACAGTCAGCAAGCCTATCTTGAAGATAGAAAGAGGAGAACATCTTCAAGTTTGGGCCTCAAAAGAGGTGGAAAGAAACAAACAATATCTAATGCCATGACTGCTGAGGTACTGGTTAGTTCTTCTATTAACCTAGAGTCACTAGGGAAGAGGGAACCTCAATTGAGGAATTGTCCAGATCACATTGGTCTGTGATCATGTCTATGAGAGACTGTCTTGACTGATGATTGACATTTATGGGTCCAGCCTACTATGGGTGGTACCATCCCTAGGCAGGTCTGAGTGGTTGTCAAAAAGCTAGTTGACATAAGCCAGTGAGCAAGTGAGCCAGTAAGTAGTGTTCTTCAATGTTTTCTATGTCAGTTCCTGCTTGAGTTCTTGTCCTGACTTCCCTCAGTGATAGACTGGAACCTGAAGTATAGGCCAAATAGAACCTTCTCTTCTCTAAGCTGTTTAAAATTATGGTGTTTATCACAGCAACAGAGAGAGAACTAAAACAGTTGGATTAGTAATTGTGAAGTTTATATATTATTATGTATCTTTCCAGACATCAAAGAAGAAATTTGGACATAGGAAAAAATTTCAAGAGTAATAACAGCTTCTAAAATCCAAATTGCTGTAAAATACAGACTAGAAAGTCTTAAGAGCACAAAACCCACCCAAACATTCAGAAAATCTGGAATTTTAAGATAGGATCTTGGCACTTTATAGTGTACCATTTGTAAAATATGAGTGCCTTTTAAGCTCTCTTTCCTGTCCCCTTCTTTCAGAAGTCTGGTTCAATTTCTGAATATTCATACTGGAGGTCATTTAATGCTCTGCTGTTCCTTCTAACATAAGTGGGGTCCTGGAACTCAGGGAGGTGGGTAAGTCTACTTAAGACCACATAGGAAAGGATTGGCAAACACAACTCAAAGCACAGGGTAGCCTTCCACCACAAAGCATGATTTTATCCAAAATGTTAATAGTGCTGAAGTTGAGATACCTGCCCAAACTATATCCTGAACTTCTAAGGTGATGGAACAGGACACTGAAGACCTGATTTGTTGAGTAAATGACATAAGTTTATGGTCCTTTTCCAGGCTAATTGTGTCTTTTTATCCAGAAAGATGCTAAGCAAACTTAAACATGCATCTTGAAGGAATTTGAAGTCTCAGTACAGGCCTATACCAATTAATTTGATTTGTGAAATAATTTTTGTAAGTGAAGATAAAAAATAATGAAAACTCTTCATGCTGTATAGTGTTTATGGTCATGAAAAGGGTCAGCCAAAACCAACAGCAACTGCAGGCTACCTTAGTATATGATGAATTTCGGTCCTTTGCCATTTACTAATTTGTGTAAAAGTCAATGTTCCTATATCAGATGTCACATGAGGTTACTGACCTATTGACATATTTTGTTTAATTGGCATGGGCTTCAATTTTTAAATTAATTGGGAGTGCTTAGATGTTGGGAGATTTCTCATTATAATGCAGACTCACATAGTTTATGGAAGACGGTTCCAAATGCCAAAAAAAAAAAAAAAATGGAATCTAGTCTCACAAATTAAGAGCTTGCCACTATTAAATAACGACAATAACTTTGGGCAGGCTATAATTATCCTTATGCCTTACCTGGCCTCCTTCAGTAGGCTACATTTTCTGCCACTATATTGAAGTTTCTAGATAAAAGGAATATGTTCTGTCTTAATTTGCCTCCCTTTACTGTGAAAAAACATTGACTAAAATCAATCTGGGGAGAGAAGGGCTTATTTCATCTTTCATTCTCAGGTCACACTCCATTACTGAGCAAAGTCAATCAAGTCTGTACCATATTTGGTCACTTTTTTTTTTAAAGTCACAATTTTGGTCTTCCTATGACTTTGCTCCAAATTTTTCAATTAGGCAAAAGGTGACTGATAAAGAATAAACTGATGATTCTATTTCAGCCACAGTTCTCTTTCCTACCCATCCCATCAGCTTGCTCATTTTCAGAATACAAAAGCATGAATCAAATATCCCCAAATAAATATTTTGCCTATTGTGTATGTAAATTATCATGGATAACGTACTAGAATTTGCATAAAATAAGTTTCAGAATACTGAATACTGATATGGAATGTGTTTATAGCCAAAATTTAAATAGGTATTTTCTAGAATCAGGTCACATCATCAGGAGGTTACAAAAAAGAGCTTGGGATTCTTTGGGAAACAATTTGTTCCAATTAATGCATGAGGGAAAAGAGATTAATTGTGATATTCATAAAGTATGGACAAGTTTTTTGCATTGTTTATGCTGTGAAGTAGATGGCATCTATAATGATTAATGTCAAATGAAAGGAGAATTACTGGGCTGTTGGGAATATATTCATTCTATTTATATAGGACAGCAGTTCTCAGACCATTTGGTGACTTGGGGATCTTTTATACCCTTCAAAATTGTTTAGGACTCAATGAGTTATTTATGTGGATTGTATAACTATATTTCCTCGAATCTCATACAATAGTTATATTTGGTATAGCCTTTCTTGCCCTTTATATGAATGGATATACACGAGCATTATATAAAGCCAATAGGACAGATTGTAACTTCCCAGTGAGAGCGTTTATCAAAAGGCACAGATTCACCAGCAGCTCTTAGTTTTTATCATTACATTCTTGTTTCCTATTCTACTCCTTTAGTACTCCCACCCTGATTGGCTTTAACAATCTGTGCATATTTAAATGTGAAGATAAGTGGATCTCCAAACTTAATAGCTAGATTCATTTGAAAGGATGAATGGGTAATACAACAAAACACCAAGAAGAATTAGGATGTAGTTCCTAGTTTAAAGTGATGTATTTCACTTCAGAGTCCATTGGCATGTGTGTTTGTATTTGCATATAACAGAAGTAAGTATCTGTTTCAAAGGAATTATATATTTTAGCTGTATATTTTTCAGAAATCATGGTTACCATAGGAATATAAATGAAAAATTATACAACAGCCTTTGTACATAATGTTCTATTCATTGGATTCAGGTTTTCAAGTTGAATTTTCTAGGTAGACGAGTGAATGTCTTAGTTACTCTTCTATTGCTGTAAAGAGACACCATGACCAAGGCAACTTATAAAAGAAAGCATTTAATTAGGTGTTGCTTACAGTTTTAGAGGGTTATTAGTCTATGACCATCATGGCAGGGAGCATGGGGGCTGAAGCAGTAGCTGAGAGTTTTAGATACTGATCCACAGGCGAGAGAGAGAGAGAGGAGAGAGAGAGAGAGAGAGAGAGAGAGAGAGAGAGAGAGAGAGAGAGAGAGAGAAAGAGAGGGAGAGAGGGAG
>CABHPH010106612.1:25321-49342 GCA_902168325.1 Peromyscus nudipes
AAGAGAGAGAGAGAGAGAGAGAGAGAGAGAGAGAGAGAGAAAGAGAGGGAGAGAGGGAGAGAGGGAGAGAGGGAGAGAGGGAGAGAGGGAGAGAGGGAGAGAGGGAGAGGTGGGAGGAGGAGAGGAGGAGAGAGACTGGGCTTGGCATGGGCTTTTGAAACCTCAAAACCCACTCCCAGTGACTCACTCCCTCCAATAAGGCCACACCTACTCCAATAAGGCCACATCAGTTCTACTCCTTGGTGACAAAATATTCAAATATATTAGCCTATGGGGGCCATTTTCATTCCAACCATCACAATTGATTTTCTAGTTGTCCAGGTCTTGCAGCTACTTAACTTCACACATTTGGGATAAAGATTGGGATAAAGGAAGAATGAGATCTGGAAACAGAGAGACGTATTCTTCATATTAGCTAGATATACTAATTAGGATGGTGAGTAGCTTATGCTTTGTGATGGCTAATTTCCCCTGGCAATTTGACTGGATGGGAGTTCATCTAGGAGACACACCTCTAGGTGTGTCTGTGAGGGTGATTCCAGAGAGGTTTAAATTAGGAGGGAAGACCCACTCTGAATGTGGGCAGCAGCATCTTACAGATTGGATTCCCTGACAATAAAAGGATAGGAAGGGAGAAGATAGCTGAGTACCAGCCTTCATCTTTCTCTATTTCCTGATGTAAGATGCAATTTGTGCAGCTCCCTGTTACCATAGCTACTTATGCTTTCAGTGATATACCTTCCCTACTGGGATGGACAATACTCTCAAACTATGAACCCAAACACATCCCTCTTTCCTTAAGTTCCTTTTGTAAGGTATCTTATCATGACAATGAAAAAGTAATCAGAGCACATGCCTTTAATCCCAGCACTCAGGAGGCAGAGGCAGAGGCAGAGGCAGGTGGATCTCTGAGTTCAAGGCCAGTCTGGTCTACAGAGAAAAGCAGCTGATAAGCCATTTTAATCCTTCTAAGTTGTAGATCATTATGAGTCAGTAAATTTAAAGTGATGGATGTAGACACAAAGCAGAAGATGAAAAGGTTACCTCAGAATTTATGTGAGCCAATGTTAGCATATCATTGATTAAGAGGACTGTTCCAGAAAGATTAAGTAATTTTCTTGAGGTCACAAGTCAGTGTCACAACCAAGACTATCTTATAACTTCTAATCAGCATGCTCCCTACACGTCCTGCTGCTTCACTGAGGTCAACATTACCTTCTGTTCAACTGACTTCCACCTAACTCAATTTAAGCAAAAAAAGAGTGAATTTGTTTTAGAGAAATGGTCCAGAACTCTGAAGACTCCTTATACCATTTTCAACTCTTTCTTTCAATGTTATAGGAAGAAATATCCCTCCATATGGAAAGGTAGCTAAACCTTTGCAAATTCTAGTAATATATATGGAGTCAGCCTAGAAGTCTCAGTAGAAATGCCTTCCTGACATATTTCATCTTGCCAAAGTCCCAAAGAAGACATGGATTTGTTCAGTTTTGGCTGGCTGCTTGTCTCTGGGGCAATCACTGTTACTACAGTGGGGATACTGTGGACACACTGGGTGAAATGAACAGCTGGGGTCTGCTGTGGGATGTTCTGTATGGCAAATATGTTAATAAATAAAACACTGATTGGCCAGTAGCCAGACAGGAAGTATAGGCGGGAATAACAGAGAGGAGAATTAAGGGAACAGGAAGGGAAGGAGGAGACTGCCTGCAGCCGCCACCGCCAGGACAAGGAAGATGTAAGATACCAGTAAGCCACGAGCCATGTGGTAAAGTATAGATTAATAGAAATGGGCTGAGTATAAGAGTAAGAGCTAGACAATGATAGGCCTGAGCTAATGGCCAAGCAGTTTAAATAATATAAGTGTCTGTATGTTTATTTTATAAGTGGGCTAAGGGACTGCCGGGGTTTGGCGGGACCCGGAGAGAAAACTTTCCAGCTACAGGGGTCAGCATTTTTAACTACAAGGAGTGTGTACATCTCATCAGAAGCCCAATGATTCTAGAAATATCCAGATTTATAATATTATAATTTCATTCTAAAATTGCAACTTTGGGAGCAGGAGGATATGCAACAGAAGGAAATATCTAAGAACAGAAACTAATCAAGCAGAAGAATCTAAACCAGGGAGAGAATGTTGCTTTTTTCCTCAAGGACTTGGGTCAGCACTTGTAATAATAAAGATAAAGACATTGAAATCCTAGAGAGAGAAGACGTTATTGATTCATTATGGCTTATATCATATCAACTAGTCTTAAGAACAGCTTACATTCTTAGAACGTGCCTGGCAATTAATAAGAAGTTCCTTTGATATATGCATATAGATTGCTCATGTGATTTATGCTAAGGCTACTGACTTTCATGACTCCAAGCCTATGATGATCAATTCATCAAGTGTCATTTTATGAAGCCTCAATTAACAGTGAAAGTAGTATTGACCTTTCCCCAAATTGCATAGCATTGCTCTTTGTGATTGTGCAGCACACATTTCTCGCCCTCCTAAAACTTCAGTTGGACTAATATATTCTGAGTCTTTGTTAAACTTCAGTTCACATGGAATTTCATGATACAGCTAGAAGTATTATAGAATCTGGTTTCTACAAGGTCATCTTTCAAAAAGAAAACAATTTATATGCAGCACAGATTCTCACTTAAATTGCCACCTAACCTCAGAAGAATTATAAAGAAAAGAAAGAGTGATTCTGGATTTTATAAGCCTTATCAAGGCCAAAAAGATAATGTAAAGTCGGGGTTAGGAGCTAGGGTTTGCTTAGACAATTCTCAATTCAAATACCGACTTCTTAGTAACTGTGTGAACTTAGGCAATTTACTTCAGGTCTTCCAACTTTCTGACTTCCACTGCAATGTGGGGCCATCAGTAGATAACTCATTGACAATGTGAATGCCATTTCCATTACAGTTGTAATAAGGTGATTTTTACCTAGGGGCTAAAATAAGAAAAAGAAATAGCATCTATTGACATTCCTAGCACATCCTAGGAAATACACAAATTTATGGACTTGGGTGAATGTTTTATATTTTCTCCAAAGAGCCTTTCCAAGTTTTTCATTCTCTTCCATTCTTCTCTGTGGAATTCTTCATAATCACAAATATATAGACTAAATTATTTATCATAATTTACTTTAAACATAAGCTGTAGCAGTAGAAATCTCTCCAAGTTGCTCGTAAGCAACTTCTGAATTAATTACACCTTGATTTTATTTATTATTTCTAGGACTACTATAGGTTTTTATTAAGTAACTAATGAATGTTGCTGAGAGATTTATAGGAAAGGAATTTCTTGTCAATTTTTATGAACCAAACTAGATAGTTTGATGTAAGATGGCAATAGACTCACATACCAAGAATATGGATTGGCGTGAGAATGAAACAAAAACATGCCCCTTTGTAAAGATGTGCCATTGACACACCAATTCTAAATTCTTATGTGCTTATTCTCACACATGTGCACATAAGCCTGTACTTTAAACATTTTTGTGCTTATTCTACTGTAGAAGGTATCTGAGAATAAAGGCAAGTCAAGAAGGGTTTTCTGATAGCTTTGGCATCCATAATTGTCACTTTCAGCACCAGATTTGGAGAGAACCTTAGCAGAAGGTCCACTCCAATATGTGACCAGAACCAGTGTCTGTGAAACATCTCCTGGAAATCTGTCCTAAGAAAAATAGACTTTGGGTGCCACAGCATGACATTTTCAATAGAATTAAACATTTAATTCACCTACTAAGAGTTTCCCCTTATATCACAGAAAGACAGAAGCAGAGGTACTGAGCCTGTGCTATCTCAGATTATGCCTCGATGTTAGCATGCCTCCAGGTAGCACAAGTCTGCTGGGGATACTACTTCACCCAAATACCACGAAAACCTTGTCATTCGTCTTGGGAACAGCACTCCACGCTAACACACTTAATAGTAGCATCTACCTGTTTCTTACTGTCCCCTCATTGTTTTCTTGGGTTGTCGCTTTCACTTTATTACCTGTATGACATGAGGATTTGGTCACACTAATTTCTAGGGTCAGCCTTTGTCTTGGTGCCTGTGCGTGGTCAGGACCTCTTTAGTTGCTATGGCATCAGTCATGTTGGGTAAACTTTTCACATTCATGCTTGCAAGTGGCCCTCACTTCAATTCTACACCATAAATTAAACTGAACCAAAAACTATGGAATGGCAGATGCATTCTGGTTCTCCCATCAACTTCAGTATGGATTAATTCTGTGCCATCTTTGGGGTTGAATTTTCTGAGAAATTTGTTTTGGAAGGATACTTTATTTTCGTAAGAGTCAAGATTCAAATTATCATATATTCTCACTTTTTCATATTCTCATAATTCTGGAATTTTGTTTCACCTGTGTGTCTTTTTTGTTGTTGTTTTTTCGAGACAGGGTTTCTCTGTGTTGTTTTGGTGACTGTCCTGGATCTCGATCTGTAGACCAGGCTGGCCTCAAACTCATAGAGATCTGCCTGGCTCTGCCTCCCAAGTGCTGGGATTAAAGGCATGCACCACCACCACCTGGCTTTCATCTGTGTGTCTTTAGTGAAATATTTTTAAAGTCTCCAGAATGTTCTTAACACATCTACAGTGCAATGCAGCAATTGATAGCATCTAAAGCTCTGGGCACATGGTACTATTGCACCTGATCGAAACAGTTCTCATCTGCAATTTATGATGAGGATCCATATTCTGCAGCTCACTTGCTCTTGAACAGAACAAATCCCTATGAGCTGTGAAAACAACCCTGAAATCACAAGGCCTAGGAAGCCATAGGCCTTGATTGCAGTTCTATAGGCCTTCAAAAGCTCCACACACAAAAACAAGCCCACAATGACATTTTCTTCTCAAGAGAAGCCACCAAACCAGCATCTCATATGGAGTGGGTTGATTGCTAATTTTTAAAATAAAAACACCTATTCTTGCTTGATTTCCCCCCTTTAATTCTTCTGGCTTGAAGATATTGAGCAGTTGGTTATTATTTCAAGTAAAACCGACAGCCTGTTTTATCCATTTTATCTCATTTAATTTGAAAAGTAAACATTACCTCAAGGTTCACAATGAGGCTTTAGGCAGTTTTCCCATCTGCATCCAACAATTCACTCTCTGAAGGATTACTATACTGTTTGTGACCATCTTAGGGAAAAAATACTTAGCTTGTTGTCCAAAAAGAATCACATTTCTAAGGTAGATGAATACATTACTAAAAAATAGTTTTATATTACAAAATGAAATTTATGGTCTTAATTCTTTTCTTCTTTATGGAAAATATATTTCTGGAAGTCAGAGACCAGATTATCATGAACCCATCAGGTAATGGCTTATAGTTGTTCAGAAGCTAACTATGCATTACTGTCCTAAATTTTGGTAATGAGAATGGCCTGCTAGAAAAAACACAAACTGGTGACTGCTCATATTTATTGAGATTACTCATGTGATGTGGCCTTGACTTCCCCATAATATTTGTTGAGGGGGAAACCTGTACTTACACAGATGAATACAATCAAGATTTGGGCTTCTTACTAGTGAATGGAGCCAGTGAGATATTAGCACAGATACAATCTATAACTACTCACATGAAATCATTAAACAAAGAAGCCAAAGACTTTCTCTAAGGGTTAATTTTGTGTCATTGAAATTGATTCAGACAGACCAAATTCTAATTTTCATCTCTTCTACCTTTAACTGTTTAGTAGATCTTGAGAAGTTTCTTTATCTTTCAGTTTATTTTCTTTATCTCTAAGATAAGCATAACATCGATTATCTATTTTATGTAGACATTTATGCAAGTTATATAAATGCATTATATATAACATTACATGTATATGTAAACCTGGTGTGATGAATAGTCAAATAGTGGTTGCAGCTATTCTATTTAATTCAGCCATAAACCCAGATATCTAACAGACACCATATCTAAGCATCATTTCATCAGTATGAGAGTTCAATAGCACAATTCACTTCTTTTTTTTTTTTTCTTTCTGGAGCTGAGGACCGAACCTAGGGCCTTGCGCTTGCTAGGCAAGTGCTCTACCACTGAGCTAAATCCCCAACCCCACAATTCACTTCTTATGCTACTATCATTTCTCACTCTACTCCCATCTCATTTGGTTAAGAAAAGGTGAATATATAAAAATCACACAAAAGCCCAATTTGTAGAAATAGTACTCATGAGACAGAAATAGTCATTTGCTTATTTCCACTGGGGAAAAAAGCCTCAAATTTTCACTCAAGAAACTCTCTCCATTAAAAAATTTCCCTATACTTCTAGTTTCTAGTTTTCTATGCAAGAAACTTTGAAGCCAACTTTCCACCCTGATGATACAAACCTTAACAAACTAATTATCTATGAACCAAAAAATTTGCAAAATCCCTCAGCAAAATATTCACAAGTAAAATCTAACCATGTGGAAAAAGAATTACACACCATGATCAAGTGAGATTTATCTTGTTTTGCAAGAATGGTTCCAGTTTGAAAATCAGCTAAGGTAATCCTGCTCATCAATAGGTTAGAGAAGAAAAAGAAATCACATGATCATAAACAGATGTAGCAAAAGTGTTTAATAAAATCCAGCCACCATTCAAGGTGCTTTAAACGGTTGGCAGTAAACTAGGAACAAAAGAGAAATTCTTCAATTTATTAAATATTTTATAGCTGACATAGATAAGGCTAAAAAGCAACTTTTTGTTGCATTGATTTAGAACAAAGTAATGTCATAATCTCTCACAAATGATTTTCAGTATTATTCTTGATAGTCAGTATAAATTCAACTTCTTCAATGTATAGTTGTAATGAACACACAGTAAAAACAGTACTGTTTCTAGTTAGTATCCCCAAAATTGAAATAAAAATAAATCTATCTTAAAATGCAGCTGATACTTATGGGAAAAATGACAAAACTGATTAAATAAACAAAGAATTACTTGAAGAATGGAAAGATGTTTCATGTTCATGGAAAGGAAACTATACTATTTAGGAAAAAAATAGAGAATACTCAAAGTTCTAAGTATGATAGAAGATTAGGAGCCCTCCCTGTAGGTTGGTGAAAGAGTCAAGATAGCAATAGTCTCTACTTATATAACAACTGAAAACAGAAGAATTAGCTAGCTAAGAGCTCTGATAAGTAAGAGGAAGAAGACTCTGAACTGGTCACTACATGGCTTGGTCTGAAGTCTGTGGGAACTGCCCAGGGGAGCGTTTGCTCTACACACACAGAAACAGACATTGTAGGCACAAGCTGGAGAAAGATGGATCAGGCTGCTAAAATGTGACCAGGGATTGGAGGCACCATGGATAGAGATGCAAAATCAGCATGGGCTGTAGAGACAGAGGCTTAAGTGTGATGTGAATAGGTCTGAAGTTGAGATGAGTCAGGGCCATCCTGGACTGACTATCTCAAGCAGGAGACATCCCACTACTGTAAAAGACACTTCAGAAGGGTGCTGCTGAACTGAGCACAGCAGTGTCAAAACCACATAATCAAGACATGCGGACTGGCCTGAGCTGAAGCTATGAGATGACTGTGGAAGAGGATGTCCTCAGAGGTAGCCAGAGACCAGATAAGATGAAGGTGTCTAGTTACAAATGCAAATAGGAGAGCAAGTGTGACATCCAGCCCTGCAACAGGCGGGAAAGACCCCAAAGCAACTTTCCATGCAGATGGCTGGGGAAAACCCAAGGAAGGACTGACACCTGCTGGTAACCAAGAAGAAACGGGACCCAAAGGGTTTGCCCTCCACTGAGATCCTGCATGCCCACGAGTCTGGCTTTCTAGAAATGAACTGGAGCATCAAACTGTGCTTCCCTCATCAACGTGGTTAGCATGGTTGACTGTATGAAACATTACCCAGAAATGATCTCAAAGCCTTCCCTCTGAGGGAGGGATGCTGTCTTGTGCCGACATTTGGCATTTTTCTCTTATTACAATTTTTTTTTGTTTTAAAACTTTTAAAGATCTACATAAAAGTTTTTCTACGTGGGGGAGATTTATGCAATATTGGCCCTTTGGTGGGCTAGCTACTTTTGATAGAAAACAAAAACATACCCGGTACTGGGACTAAAAGCATGTGCTAAGTAAGACCCTAAAAACAAAAAAAAATCAAAACCAAACCAGACCAAACCAAAATAAAACAACAACACAAACAAAATAAAACAAACTTCAAAAAACTTCACTCTTGCAAAAATATCCTTTCAATGGCTGGATTTTGATTTTTACATCACTAAATTAGATTTTTATGCTTGTTTAGTGTGTTTCTACGCCCATTCCATTGTGTATGCTCTCCTATTCTTATCATATAACTCATATACTTTCCATCTCATCTCCACTTTGCTCCCCTCTTCTCTTGCCTCGATCCCATTTTTACTTCTTAATATCTGTCATAGTTTTAATAATCCTTAAATTCTGAGAATTTTCACATCTCTACTTCCCTTTTCTATCTCATCTTTCTCTACCAAGACAATTTTCTTTCTAGTCTTGAACTTAGTACCTAATCTGATAAATCCCATAACACTGCTCTTATTCTTTTATCCCGTGATTATGATATTTGTATAGTGGTCTTACAAAGCAGTTAATATTCAGTTCTTGGAGTGCCATTGGGGAAATTATGTCCACAGCCATGCACAGGGGGGTTTAGCTAATGAACTTTATTACCAGCCCTCTGTGGAGGAATTATGCATTTACTTTACTGCAATCTAGTTCTCTGTGAATGTTACAAAAACTTCAAATGGAAGATGTGGCTGATATGTAAAAACAAAACCACTGAAATAATCTCAAAGACACAAATTGCAAAGCAGAAATACAAGAAACATGGAAAATAAAAGCAGTATGATGCCTCTAAAAGTAGCAGATTCCAATGAGAGTAAATTAGATGAAATTCTAGATGAAAAATTCAGAAGAATAATTGTAATGAGGTTTAGCAAAATTATGTAGGATACAAATCAAGTCCTTAATATATTAAAAAGAATACAAATAAATGCCAGCCTGACACAGGGAAAGCAACACAGGAGAAAGAAGAACGATGTGTAGGCTGGGGAGACAGCTCAGGATAGTGCTTGCCACACAAGCATAAGGACCTGAATTTGGATCCCCATCACCCATGTAAGAAGTTGAGTGCCACTGACACATGCCATGAAATTCCAGTGCTGGGGAGGTGGAGACAGCAGGATCCTAGGATCTTTCTGGTTAGCCAGTTTAGCCCAGTCAGTGAGCTTCACCTTCAGTGAGAGACTTTGTCTCAAAAATTAAGGTGCGACCTGATAGAGGAAGACACCCAAAGTTGATCTGTGGTCTTCAAACACATGTGTGCATGTGCCTGCATATATATGTATACACACATGAACATGTACACATGCATACAGCACACGCGCGCGCGCGCGCGCGCGCACACACACACACACACACACACACACACACACACACAATGAATTCAGTAAAGAGACAAAAGTATTGATAAATGCCCTGATACTTTAGAAACAAAAACCTCATTAAGTCAAATAGAAATACTCAGAAGAAAGCCACACCAACAGACTATATACAGATTATCAGAAGTAGAAGACCAGAAAGATGAATTAGAACATTCAAACACTGACAAAGACAAAGTAAAGTAAGAATAAAATACATGAAATAATATATCAAATACCATTAAAAGAGTCAATTTACAAATCTTTAGACTGGGAGAAGAACTTCAAGCTAGAGAAATAATCATATATTCAATAAAATCACAGCAGAAAGAATAGCGATTACTATAAAGATTTGGAGGGCATCTAGAATGCCTTACAAAGAACCTCCTTGTGTTATATTATATAAAAAAATACAGAGAGTAAAGAAAAAATACCGAAAGATGCAACAAATAATACATAAAGGAAATCCCACTAGAATCAGAGACTTCTCCAAAGAGACCTTGAAAACCAGAAGAGCAAGGAAATATATATTTCAGCTTCTAAAAGATATAACTGTTAATCCAGATCATACACCAAGCAAAACTATGCATCATATTTCAAAGAAAAGAAAAACTTTGCATGATTAACACAAACAAAAGGAGCTTATGATTCCTCAGCCAGTGGTAGAGAAGCTACTTAAAAGGAATCACACTGAGGAGAAAGAGAAAACATCCAAGAGGTTGCAGTAGATAAACCAATGAGAAGTAAGAACATACCAGACATTACAAGTCTATAAATGACAGGAATGAATACACATCTTCCAATAATCACTCTGAATATTAATGGTCTCAATTCACTAACAAAATAGTACAGAAGGAGAGAACAGGTTAAAAATAGGACCTATTTGCTGCATTCAAGAAATGCATTTTACTGTAAATGACAAGTACAACCTTAGGATAAAAGAATGGCCAAAGGCATTCCAACGATATGTAAAACAAAATTAATGAGAAGAGATAAAGAAATTTATTTTATGTTGACTAAAGGAACAATCAAGAGACTAACAATCCTAAACACATATGTTAAACATCAATGTACCCAATTTCATGTACTAAATTACTACACACAAAGAAATGGATTACCTCCAGCACAACAGTAGGTTACTTCCAAACTCTACTTTCATCAATAGACAGAACATTCATTCAAAAAATAAACAAAGATATATATATATATTAAATGACAGGACAGAGCAAGTGGACCTAACAGACATACAAAGAACATTCCATCCCAATACTGCAGAATACACATTTTTTCCCTCAGTAGCCCATGGGGCTCTCTCTAAAACAGGTTATCTTAGTTTACTTTCTAGTGTGTGATAAACACAGTGACCAAAAGCATCTTAAGGGAAGGAAGGATTTATTTCATCTTACAATGTCCAGGTCACAGTCCATCACTGAGCAAAGTCAAGGCAGGAACATGAAGCAGGAATCATGGAGGAGTGCTGTTTAATAGCTTGCTTTCTTACCACCCAGGAACACATGCCCAGGGGTGGCATCAGTCACAGTGGACTGAATCTGCTGTGTCAATAATTAATCAGGGAAATGCCCTACAGATTTGCCTATAGGCCAGTCTGGTGGAGGAATTTAGTTGAGTTTGCCTCTATTCAAATAACTCTAGCTTATGTCATGTTTATACATCTCTACACTCCACCAACAACTATCTCCTCCCACAAAAGCCAAACGAAAACTAACTAGCATATAGGTTATATAAGAAAACTGAAATAATTTATTGCATTCTAACAGATTATAACAAAACAAAGCTAGAAGGTTAGAACACACACAAACTCAAGGAGACTGAATAATACATGCTTGGATAATACTGTGATCCACTGATCAATGCATAAATCAAAAGGGCAACTGAATGAACATGAATACATAATGTACAAAAACCTATGAGATACAAGGAAAATAATCTTAGAAGGGAAGTTTATAGTTATGTGTGCCTACATTAAAAACTCAGAGAGAACACAAATAGATAACATAACGATGCACCTTAAGGTCCTAGACAGACAAGAAAACAAACCATAAACCAATAGACAGAAAATAATAATGAAGATCATAGGCAGAAATTTGTGAGGTAGAATTAAAAAATACAAAAATACAAGCAACTATAGTGTCACAGAACTTGTGGGAGTGGCCAACCAAGACTGGTCTAATTTGAGGACCACATCCCAAGAAGGGGCCCATTTCTGATAGTGCCTAGATGACCAGGAACTGGAAGCTGGATAGCTCAAGAACCTAAGGTAGAACCAAACACAACTGCCCCCCTCCACACACACACACACAAAAAAAATCAGTGAGATTTTTTTTTTTTTTGGTTTTTCAAGACAAGATTTCTCTGCATAGCTTTGGTGCCTGTCCTGGATCTCACTATGTAGACCAGGCTGACCTCAAACTCACAGACATCTGCCTGGCTCTGCCTCCCAAGTGCTGAGATTGAAGGTGTGTGCCACCACTGCCTGGATGTGAAATGATTCTTAATGATGCTCAACTATATTCTTAGATTGGTACCTAGTCCAGTCATCATCAGAGAGCTGTGGGTAGCTAATGCCGAGACCTACAGCAAACATTTGGTGGAGAGTGAGCCTAGGTTAGGGGTCTTCATTGGGTTCCTTTTGGAAGAGGGAGAGGAGGAATTGTGGGAACCAAAGGGGTTGAAGAGTCTAGGAGAGCATGGCCAGTGGAATCAACTAAGCAAGGCTTGTGGGGATTTGTAGAAACTGAATGGCAGTTGAGGAGCTTGCATGGTTCTGCACTAGGTCCTCTGCATATGTTATGGCTGCTGGCTTGGGGTCTTAGGGGGACTCCTGAAAGCGGAACAGGGTTCTCTGACCCATAAAAATATGAAAAACCCTAACAGATTGATAACTAATTAGATTGAATAATAGAACGCATTTCAACAAAGGACCAAACAAAGGACAAAAGTATTCCAAACAACCTGGACCATGGCATCTACGCTTGATTTTTCAAAATTTTTAAAAGAATAACTAACACCAGTTCTTTTGAAACTATTCCAAAGCATTGAAAGGGAGGGGACCATTCTAAACTCATTGTGTGAGGCTGCACTGTTTAGCTTGGTGTATGATCTGGATTAACAGTTATATCTATTAGAAGCTGAAATATATATAGGTATAGAAAGATCATGCCCAAACATAAGAAAATCCATTTGGACAAACCCACAGCCAACACTCTGCTGAATGGGTGGAAAAGTATTTTTAAGATGAAGAACAAGATATGGGCATCCATATTCATTTTTCTTACTCGATGTAATACCAGGGATTTTAATCAGAGAAATTAGGCAATAAAGAAATAAAAGGCATAGGAATAGGAGAGGAGAAAAAGTCAAATTATCCTTGTTCTCAAATAATGCTTGTATGTGTAGAAATACGGAAAACTCTTCCCAAAGACAATTAGAATTCACAAATTCAATAGAGCGGAAAGATACAAAAGTCAGCATCTTTCATTATATCACTAATAAAATAGATGAGGAGGAAACCATAAAGGCAAACCCATCTACGACAGCTACAGAAAGCAAAATAAAATGCCCAGGGAATAAACTTCATTCGGGAAATGAAAGGCGTCTACAGTGAAAATTACGAAACATCGAGGAGAGAAATCGAAACAGGGAGGAAAAAAAAAAAAGAAAGAAAGAAAGACCTTCCATACTCATGGGTGGGAGAATTAATACTAAGATATCCAAACTACCCGATCAATATACAGAGTCAATCAAAGTCAAAATACCTGTGATGCAATTCACCTAACTAGAGAACACAATTACAAATTCACATGCAGTGCACTACATGCTGAATAGCCAGAGAAATCTTGAGCGAAACAACAAAGCTGACGGCATTACAGCATGACTTTCAAGATGTACTCCTCGTCTCCAGTCTTGCATGATCCCCGGACAGAAGCAGATGTACAGACCATGCAGCAAGCCAGAAATCTGCGAAGGAAACCTGTGAGCCTGCAGATAGCTGGGTCTTGTTAAGAACCATCAGAACACATCTGAGGAAGAACACTGCCTGGACGAATTGTGCTAGGGAAAGTAGCTGTATGCACATGCAAATTGAATGGAATCTTGATATGTCTCTTTCCCATGAAACAGAGCTCAACTCAAAACGGACCAAAAGACCTACACTTGAGACCCGAAGCTGTGAAACAACTGGCAGCCATTGGAGGAGTGGGGCAGTTTTAGACACTGATAACAAGACAATGATTTTCTGGATTTGACCACCAGGCACAGGAAATAAAAGGCAAAACAAGGATGATTGGAATTAATTCTGTCAACACTGTGAAAAGGATAGTCTATGTCTTTTAGAGAAGACATGAGATCAGCAAAGGTCCTCACCAACAGGTTAATGGGTCAAGAAAACATGGCCTATACACACAATAGAGTATTATGTAGCTCCAAAGAAGAATGAAAACATGCCATCTACCAGTAAATGGATGGGTCTGGAGAATGTTAGGAGGAATACATTGAGCATAGAAAAGCAAGTCCCTTACATTCTTTTTCACGTGCATAAGCTGAGAAGAGCCAACTGCAAGCAGAGGAGTGATCACCAGGCATTGGGAAGGGCATGGGCAGCAGGGTGGGAAGAAAAGGTTCTTTGACTAGTGCATGCACTGTGCTTATTTGGAAAAATCACATTGGACTGCATTAATACATAAAATTTATAGGAGCTATTAACATTTTAAGAATAAAAATAAATAAAAGACTTACCCTAAACTGAAGTAAATCAGGACAGGGTGTTATTAGTAAAGTAACTGAGAAATGCATCGATGGATCATAACAACCCACCCAGAAATATATCATCAGAAGATCCATAAACATGGTCAACTGATACTTATAAATGAGAAAAGGCAATACATTAGATCAAAAACCACCTTTTAAACAAGTAGTAGAGGACAGCTGAACATTACGAGCAAAAATAAATAAAAAAGATCAAAGTAAAGATCTTACTTTCTTCACAAAAATCGTCTCAAAGTAAATCAAAAGAACAAATGTCAATTTCAAAACCACAGAATTCCTACACAAATGCCTCAAGCGACTAGCTTGACTTCTGTAAAGCAACTAAAACAAGAGAACTTCTATTTTCCAAAAGAAGGTCAGGCAAGGAGATAAGACAGAGACAAGGAGAAAATATTCCCCAGAAAAAGTAGCTGATAAAGATGTATTATTTAAAATGTATAAGGAACACCCAAGAGTCATTAAAAAAAAGGATTTGATTAGAAAATGAACAAAAATATCCAAGAGACACTACACTAAAGAAGACACACAGATGGAAAATATGTATATAGAGTGAGTCACTCATCAGGAAAAACGAGTTAAACCACACACCTATTTGAATGTCCCAAGGCTAAAACCTCCCTCACCACAAGTGACAGAGGATATGAAATGGCAGATACTGTCATTACTGTTGGAAACTCAAAAAGACACAGCCACTCTGCAAAAATTCATTGTGTTCTTAGAAAACTATAGGCACTCTTAGCATGCAATCTATCAAATAATACTTCACAATGTTTATCCTGAAGGATATGAAAACTTATGTCATTATAAAAACCAGCACATGGATATTTGTGCTTTATTCATAGTTGCTTAGACTTGGAAGCAATTGGTATTTCCTTCAGCAGTGAATGGATAAGCCATAGTACAACTGGACAGGACTAAATACTAAAATTATTCAATACTGAAAAGAAATGAGCTCTGAAGCCATTAAAATATATGGGGAGATCATATTCTCCATAGATATCACTTACCAAAATTAACTCAAGATCAGATAAACAATTTAAATAGATTGATAACCCCTAAGGAAATAGAAGCTGTAGCTAGAGTTTTTCTCTTCACGTCCCGCCAAACCCCGGCAGTCCCGTAGCCCACTTATAAAATAAACATACAGATGCTTGTATTATTTAAACTGCTCGGCCATTAGCTCAGGCCTATCATTGTCTAGCTCTTACTCTTATACTCAGCCCATTTCTGTTAATCTATATGTCGCCACGTGTTCCATGGCTTTACCTTTACCCTTGCCTTTACATGATGCGTCCTGGATGGCAGGCTGGTGTCTCCTCCTCTCTGCCTTCCTGGTCTCTCAATTCTCCTTTCTGTTAGTCCCGCCTATACTTCCTGCCTGGCTACTGGCCAATCAGTGTTTTATTTACCAATCAATCATCCACAGCACTTCCCCTTTTTTTTTTCCAAAAAGGAAGGTTTTAACTTTAACATAGTAAAATTACATATAACAAAACAATTATCAAGCAAGAATTACAGCTACAATATTAAAAAAGATATCCTATCTTATATTTTTGAGTCTAAGGTTTTATATCTAACTTATCTTTTATCATAACTGAGGAAATTATAACTCTAGTCTTCAACTACATCAAAGACCCCAGAAGGATATACTATTACCTGAGAAATGGGAGAAGGATGCAGGCAACTTTCGAGAGTCTTGCAGGGTAGACAGAGACAGCTGGCAGCCTGGACAGTCACCTAATGTTCCTTTGTAAAGTTGGGGCATCTGTCTTCAGCCCACAGACCTAGAGTCTCTCAGTCATTTCTCTCTGTGTCCTGTAGAATGTTTGGCAGTTTCCTGTGGTGGTATTGTGTTCCCCAAAATATTGTGTATGCTAATAAACTTATCTGGGGTCAGAGAACAGGACAGCCACAATATTAAACATGAGGATAGGCAGTGGTAGCATACGCCTTTAATCCTAGCATTCCAGAGACAGAAATCCCTCTGGATCTCTGTGAGTGCAAGGCCACATTGGAAAAGGCCAAGCATGGTGACACAGCCTTTAATCCCAGAAAGCACGCCTTCAATCCCAGGGAGTGGTGGTAGAAAGCAGAAAGGTATATAAAGCGTGAGGACCAGAAACTAGAGGCTTTTGCCCTGGAGAGGCCTTTGGCCTGGAGAAGCATGTGGCTGGTTAAGCTTTCAGGCTTCTAGCAGCAGTTCAGCTGAGACCCATTCTGGATGAGGGCTCGGGGCATCTAGTCTGAGGAAACAAGACCAGCTGAGAAGTTGGCCAGGTGAGGTTAGTTGTGGCTTATTCTGTCTCTCTGACCTTCCAGTGTTCACCCCAGTAACTGGCCTCAGGTTTGATTTTATTAATAAGACTTTAAGATTCATGCTACAGTTTCCTCTGCGAAACAGGAACCTGAAAGGACCATTTTGTAAAGCAAAGTTCAGTGGTCACCTTCCTATGGGTCCTGCATGTCCAGTTGATCAAGCAGTCCAGGCAAGAACAGTTTCTTGCCAAATGGCTATTTTTGCCAAGGTGAAGATAAACTCCATATGGAGTGTCTTTGATGCTCATCCTCTTCTCTGAAGTAAATCGGTACTGCCAGGAGCAGGCATGTCTCATTGTCCAGAAAGTCTAAATTTTTAAAACATTTTAAATGCCATATTCTGTAGGTCTTTGAAGTGTTTGAAGATTACCTACCTAATTCAATTATATCTATGTATACCTAGAAAACAACATGACTATAAGTTTGACTATCATAGAAGACTAATTATTAATCTGTATTTTTTAATTATCCATTACAATTTAAATGAGTTACATAAACATAATACCTCAAACGAGAATAGAAATATATATACAGTATAACAAAATTAAGTTTAAACTTTTATCAAACTAAAATCCATAGCAATGTAAAACATTTTAAACAAGTTGCTCTTTAAAAGTAGATTCAATAATCTACCCTTTTATCTTATCATATCTATATCATATCCCCTTTTTTCTTTAGAAAGAGATTGCATTTATAATCAACCTGATTTAAATAAAAATTAAATGTCTCCCAACCAAAAAAAATCCCAGGGCCAGACAGTTTCAGTGCAGAATTCTACCAGACTTTTGAAAAAGAGCTAATACCAATACTCCTCAAATTATTATACAAAATAGAAACAGAAGAAACATTGTCAAAGTCTTTTTATGAGTGCACAGTCAACCTGATAACCAAACCACTCAAAGACTCAACAAAGAAAAGAGAATTACACACCAATTTCTTTCATGAACATTGATGCAAAAATACTCAATAAAATACTGATACACCGGGCGTTGGTGGCGCATGCCTTTAATCCCAGCACTCAGGAGGCAGAGCCAGGCAGATCTCTGTGAGTTCGAGGCCAGCCTGGGCTACAAAGTGAGCTCCAGGAAAGGCGCAAAGTTATACAGAGAAACCCTGTCTCGAAAAACCAAAAAAAAAAAAATACTGACAAACCAGATCCAAGAACACAAGAACACAGAAAAAAGATTATCCACCATGATCAAATAGGCTTGACCCCAGAGGTGTAGGAATGGTTCAGCATATGAAAATCTGTCAATGCAATCCACCATATAAACAAACTGAAAGAACAAAATCACATGACCATCTCATTAGATGATGAAAAAAACTTATGACAAAATCCAACACCCCTTCATGGTAAAACGTCTTGGAGGGATCAGGGATACAAGGGATGTACCTAAACATTATAAAAGCAATATACAGCAAGCCAAACACCAACATAAAATTAAATGGAGCAAAACTCAAAGTAATTTCATTAAAATCAGAACTAGTCAAGGTTGTATTCTCTCTATATATCTATTTAATATAATACTTGAAGTTCTAGCTAGAGCAATAAGACAACTAAAGGAGATCAAGGGGATACAAATTGGAAAGGAAGAAGTCAAAGTATCATTATTCACACACGATATGAGAGTATACATAAGCAACCCCAAAATCTCTACCAGGGAACTTCTACAGCTGATAAATACCTTTAGTAAAGTAGCAGGATACAAGATTAACTAAAAAATAGTCAGCAGCCCTCCTATATACAAATGATAAACAGGCTGACAAAGCAATCAGGTAAACAACACCCTTCACAATAGTCACAAATAATATAAAATATCTTGGTATAACTCTAACCATGTAAGTTGAAGACCTGTATGACAAGAGCATCAAGTCTTTCAAGAAAGAAATTGGAGAAGATATCAGAAGATAGAAAGATGTTTGATGTTCATGAATGCACAGAATTAACATAATAAAATGGCCATCTTACCAAAAGTAATTTAAAGATTCAATGCAATCCCCATTAAAATCCCAACAGAATTCTTTGCAGACCTTGAAAGAATAATACTCAACTTCATAAGGAAAAATGAAAAACTCAGGATAGCTAAAACAATACTGCACAGTAAAAGAACTTCTGGAGCCATCACCATCCCTGATTTCAAGCTCTACTACAGAGTTACAGTAATAAAAACTGCATGGTATTGGCATAAAAACAGACAGGTGGATTATTGGAATAGAATCAAAGACCCAGACATAATTCCACACACTTATGGACACCTGATTTTCCACAAAGAAGCCAAAATTATACAATAGAAAAAAGAAAGCATCTTCAACAAGCGGTGCTGGCATAACTGGATGTCAGTATGTAGAAGAATGTAAACAGATCCATATTTATCACACTGCACAAAACTCAAGTCCAAGTGGATCAAAGACCTCAATATAAAACCAAATACACTGAACCTGATAGAAAAGAACGTGGGTAATAGCTTTGCATGCATTGGCACAGGAGACAACTTTCTGAATAGAATACCCAATGGTGCAGGCACTAAGATCAACAATTAATAAATGGGACCTCATGAAACTGAAAAACTTCTCTAAGGTAAAGAACAGCGTCAATAGGCCAAAAGGGTAGCCTACAGAATGGGAAAAGATCTTCACCTACCCCCTATCTGACAGAGGATTGATTTCCAAAATATATAATGAAGTTAAGAAACTAGACATCAAAAACCAAGTAATCCAAAAAGAAAGTGAGGTACAGATCTAAACAGAACATTCTCAACAAAAGAATCTCAGATGGCCGGCAAGCACTTAAAGAAATGTTCAGTATCCTTAGCCATCAGGGACACACAAATCAAAATGAATCTGAGATTCCATCTTACACCTGTCAGAATGGCTATGATCAAAACCACGAGTGACAACTCATGCTGGAGGGGATGTCGTGCAAGGGGAACACTCCTCCATTGCTGGTGAGAGTGCAAACTTGTACAGCCAATATGGCGGTTTCTCAGAAAACTGGCAATCAATCTACCTTAAGACCCAGCTATACCACTCAGGCAGAAACCTAAAGGATGCTTAATCGCACCACAAGGACACTTGTTGAACTGTGTTCATAGCTGCTTTATTTGTAATATCCAGAACCTTGAAACAACCTAGATGTCTCAACCAAAGAATGGATAAAGAAAATGTGGTACAATTACACAATGGAGTATTACTCAGTTGTAAAAAACAATGACATCATGAAATTTGCAGGTAAATTAATTGAACTAGAAAAAAATCATCCTGAGTGAGGTAACTCAGACCCAGAAAGACAAACATGGTATGTACTCACTTATGAATGGATGCTAGCTATAATATAAAGGATAATCATGCTACAATCTACAGATTCAGAGAGGCTAGGTAACAAAGAAGGCTCAAGCAGGCGTGGGGGGAGTGTGTGCTCAGATCTCCCTGGGAAGGAGAAATAGAAGAGGTCTCCTGGGTGGACTGGGGATGGGTGGGGATAGGAATATGAGGGCTCAGGTGCAGGGGTGGTGGTGGAGGGGGAGAGTACTGAAAGAGACAACTGTAAATGTAGAGCATTTCAGGGCGAGGTAGAACCTGGTGTAAGGGGGAACTCCCCAGCAATCTACATGGATGACCCCAGCTAAGACTCCTAGCAATGGCAGATATGTAGCCTGAACTAGCCACCTTCTGTGACCAGGAAAGACTCCCAGTGAAGGGATTGGGACATCAACACATAACCATCGACCTACCGTCTCATCTGCCTCGGGATGTGCTGGGGGAAGGTGGCACAGAGATTGTGGGGATGGCCAACCAATGACTGGTCCAGCCTGAGACCCATGCCATGAGAGTGAGCCCACCTGTGACACTGCCTGGAGCGCCAAGACCCAGAGGCTGGGTGGCTCAGAGACCTAGGATAGAACCAAACATGAATGGAGAAAAAAATGTCAATGTAATGGTGCTTAATGACATTCTGCTATACTCATAGATTGATGCCTAGCCCAATTGTCATCAGAGAGGCTTCATTCAGCAACTAATGGAGACAGATGCAGAGACCCACAGCCAAAAGTTAGGCTGAGCTGTGGGAATCCTGAAAAGAGGGAGGAAGGATTGCAGGAGCCAGAGCGGGTCAAGGACATCACAAGAAACCCCACAAAATCAAGTAACCTGGGCTCATAGGAGCTCACAGAGATAAACTGACAATCAAGCAGCCTGCCTGGGACCTACCTAGGCCCTCTGCATATATGTGACAGTTGTGTAGCTTGGACTTTTTGTGAGACTCCTAACAGTGGGAGCGCAGGCTATCTTTGCCTTTTTTGCTGGCTTTTGGAATCCTACTCCCTATACTGAGTTGCCTTGCTCAGCCTTAGTTTAAGGGGAGGTGCTTAGTCTTACTGCAAATAAAATTATTGCTTAAAAAAAAGATGTGGAGAAACCTCAGGCATATTACATACTCTGTGATATCATCCCACGGCATTCCGTCAGAAGGTGAACCTGATGAGAACAGAAACATCAGTGGGTGTCGGGGTGTGGGGAGGGAGGCGGGAGTGACAAAGGTACAGAAGATGGAATAATTTTCTAGATCATGAAAATACTCTGTACAGCCAGGCATGGTGGTTCACACTTGTAATTCTACAAATTGGCAGGCTGAGGCAGGAGGATTTCTGCAAGTTTAAGGCTACCTGTGCCACATAGTGATTTCCAGACTAATCTGAGATAATCTATAACAGTCCCAAAATAAACAAAAAACTAAAAACTGAAAAAAAAATTAAAAGTGAGCGAAAATTTTCTGAGTAAGGCTCTGCTAACAGATGAATTTACATTTGTTGAAAGCCTTAGAATGTATACTAAATCTGAAACCTAATGTACACCATGGTCTTTGAGTGTTTGAGAAATGTTGGTGTAGGTTCATTAATTATAACAATTTTACTATTCTAAGAAGGATGTCAATAATGAAAGCTATATGTGTATAGTGTCATGACATATGTGGTGAGTATTTGTACCTTCTTTTTAATTTTACAGTGAATATAACTGTTCTAAAATACATATCCTTAAGAAATGTATTCACTTCACTTTTAATAAAATTCTTCCAGGGACAACTGGCTAGGCAACAAGACTGTTTACACACACACACACATACACACCACACCACAGCCTTTTGTGGATCTGGAAATACCATGAAGAGTGAAGGAAGAAATAATGAGTGAAAAATAACAAACCCTCAATAAAAAATCGCCAGCAGAGATAACAATGACCAAGACTTCATTGTGAACTCATCACAACCCTATCAAGTGAGTTACTTGAAACCTAAACCTAGAGTTCAAAGCAAAATTCTAGGAGCTCACAAAAGCTTTTTCTAGAAGAAAACATATTAGATTTGGTTGATCTACAGGAAGAAATGAGAGACAAAGCTTGAACCAACAATGAGCCTGAAATGAAAAGAATGGAGTGGGAAAGCATGTTGTCAAGAACTGGGGACTGCAAAGGCAGTATACAAGGAGTATGTAATTGGGGATTTTGATGGAGGAAGTAGAAATGGACAACTGAAATACACACTAATAATTATAATCTGAAAGGTGGGCATGATGTCACATAATTATAATTGTAGCATTTGGGAAGTGGTAGCAGAATCTGAGTTCAAAGTTCATTCTTATTTAGTTGGGCATGATACTATAAACCAGAAAAGAAGTGACATAGAATGACTGTCATTAATCCCATATGCTGTAGTAAAAGATAAAGACAAGTTCACTGAATGTCAACCAACAACAGTTTAGGTCTTGGATAAAGTGAGGAAATGGCTTCAGGACATGTAAAGGACAGCAAAATCTGTCCTCAGGGATAGAAGATGCCAGTTAACAACTTCACATCCAACCAAAGTATCAATGTTGAACACAGGTACAAGAGAAACACTTTCGAATGTGAAAGACATAAAGGATGCTCTTCTCAAGCACCTTCACTGAAAAACCTAAGTGATCTATGTATCCTTTAAAAATTACAGCGAAAACACTTGTGAAGAACACATTCTTTTAACTACAAGGTGAAGCCTAAACATGCAGGGATAATGGCTTCAAAGCAGCAAATACATTATCTTTGACAGAAGTTGGGGAAGTGGTGTTTAGAAAGCAGAGTGGTGTCAATCTTCCAAGCCCTGTCCTTTTACAGTGGTGGAAGTGAAAGGAGCCATTTGTAACACTGTTCCACATACTGGGTGACCTTAACAACAGAACATATTTTCTCAGAGTTGTAGAGCCTAGAAGTCCAAGCTAGCCTCAGGGTTGGCTCATTCTGAGGACTGCAAGACAGAATCTAGTCCATGCCACTCTTCACGTCCAATGGTTTGCAGGCAATCTTTGATGTTCCCTGCCTTGTAAACATATAGCCTTGATCTATGACCTCATCTTCAGAAGGTCTTCCCCTCTGGATGTTACTCTACATTAATTTCTTTTTGTAAGCAGATGAGTCGCATAAGGGGTCCACCTATTTCAGCATGACCTTTATCTCTAACTACATCGATGATGATCTTATTTCTCAAGGCATATTTTTGAGATACAGAGGATTATGATTTTGCACATTAATTTGGTGGGCAGAGTATAATCCAAATCAAGGGAGGAGAGAAAGAGGTGGTGATTAACTGGGAGTCAGGAGCAACTAACCTGCCAGAAGAGACAACCAACCAAACTACATGCCAGGGAGTGTCATGTTACAATCAAATGCCACCGTGCTCAACGTGACTAGTCCCTCTGTAAGGATGTCTGCCTTCCAAGGACATGGTTCTGGAGATGTAATAAAGTAGCTTAACATGCTACAGGTCAAAAATTAGTACTTAATAGGATTTATAACCAAGCATCTCAAAATGGACCATTTAGTAAATTTGTTGAGACATTCTTGAATTTTAGGACTAACTGACTCACCACACACTTTTCTTTCTGTCCAGCATGGCATATTTTTTATAAGCAATGTGGTGCTATTAACTAAGCACAATTCACTAATACTCCTCTTGCAAAGCTCCCACCATTGATCTTGCAGAAGTCCGTTGAGACTTGCAAAGCGGATAACTGTGGATGACTTTATGTCAGACTTGTTGAAATAAAATCAATATATATATGAGAGTCAAAGAACTTTTATATTTTTGAGGTATAAAAGAAACTGAACCTTATGAAATTCAGCTAGCTAATCAATAGCTCACAAGTGCTGGCATGTAACTGTGTTTGTCAATGAGGTGGCTTAAGCGGATACTGAAAAATCATATAGCACCGATACCTAAAGTGAGTTTTGCCTTCTCCATTTCTTTTTGTATCAAAACAATCAAAAGAACTGCCTATCTCAGTCTGCTGACAGCTGGATTTTCATCCTTAATATTTTTTAACCTCCCTGGTCACACAAGGGAAGAATCTATAGCTCAGAGGCCATTGTTTCTTTGAAGTGCAATGTTATTCCTTTATTTCATTCATTTACACTTATTGATGTAATTATTCTACTAGTGGGATGGAAATGCTTTTTTTTTAATTGAAGAGTTCAAGAAAGGCACA
>CABHPH010106622.1:0-10104 GCA_902168325.1 Peromyscus nudipes
GGGGGGGGCTGAGAAGAGAGGATGGGGGAGGGGAGACTGTGGTCCGGATGTAATATATGAGAGAATTACAAAAAAAATAGTTCATTTTATGATGAGGAAACAGCAAGTATGGTGGCTAGAGCAGCAAGCTGAAAGCTCACATTTTAAACGGCAAGCAGGAAGCATAGTGAACTAGGGATGGTGTGTCTTTAAACTCTCAAAGCCACACTCAGTGACATACTTCCTCCAACACAGGCACATCTCCTAAGACTCCCCAGATAGTGCCACCAACTGGGGATCGAGAATTCAAATGCTCAAGATTATGGGGGCATCTCATTCAAACTATTACAATCCACTTCACTATGTTTGAAATTGGTTACTCCCAAGACACCAGGTTGTCATGACATGATATAATTCCAATTCAATTTTGTAGTAGTTTTTGTGTTACTTTGTTTCAACACAGTACATACTATGCCAAGACAGCTCTGCTTCCTTTGTACGTCTCACAAGAGTGGGATTCTTCTAGTAAACCAGGCAACTGAGTTGTAGACAGTAGACAATATTGTGTATATCCTTTGTGATTAGTCTTGTCAATAACATACAGTCTAAAAGGATATAAGATGAGCCTATGGTGTGGTCCCTTATAGGTCTGATAGCTAGTCTTTTTTGTGTTCCTCTACTGTTTCTGTAGAGGCTGATATCCAAGAACAGGCCTTTAGGCTCCTAACAGACATGCCTACTTTGATCCTCGTTGCCAGTTGAAGGCTTTTATTTCCCCTATTTCTTTTTTAATTGTTTGAGAATTTCAATAACATATATAATGTATTTTGGTCAAACCCACCCCTATTCCCTTGCCTCTAACACCCCCTTTCACACTTTCAACTTCAAGTGATTTTTTTTAACCCATCGAGTCCACTTAGTACTGCCAGTGTTTGCATGGGTGAAAGGCTGTCTATTGAAGCATGAGTAGCCTCTCAAGGGCCATATTCCTGAAGAGAACCAACTCTTCATTTATTTCCCTACTCTTTCAGTTAAAGTGTTTGCTGAAGTTTATGTAGTGTGATACTGCATAACAAAGAGACAGACCTGTGAAACAGCAGAGTCTACAAACACAGCAAGTACATAGGGAACATTAGTGAGTAATAAATATGACATTTACGATCAATGGGTAAAGATGACCTTTTTAATAGTACTGAGTAGTCATTTGGAAAAAGATAAAGTTATACTTGTCGGTCACACCATACGCAAGCATAAATTTCAAATGGAACAGAGACTTGAATCAAGTTAAACCACTTAAATCCCCAAAGACGACTCAGAAATTCCTGTGTAACCTGAGAGTAGGAAAAACTCTCAAATCATTCCTCAAAAACTAGACGTAATTAAAGATGCGTAGCTTTGACTACAAAGAATTTTTCAAAATCTTATCCTTCTACTTTCGTGTCCCTCTCCGCATCACTTCCTGTATGTAAGAAAACATGGGCTATTTGCTGAGCCTGGTTTATTTTGATTAACACCAAGAGCACTAGTTCCTATTTTCCTATAAATAACAACCATAGCCTTTTCTTTATGACTTACTCCTCTCTCTCTCTCTCTCTCTCTCTCTCTCTCTCTCTCTCTCTGTGTGTGTGTGTGTGTGTGTGTGTGTGTGTGTGTAGTTTCCAAAAATGTTTACAAAGTGGAATAAAACAGAATAAACACAAGTGATAAACTGGAGAAAAGATTTTCAACCTGTATCTCAGACAAAGGACAATATCTAAAAAGAAAACCTCTAAGAAGTTGGGGAGAGACAGGTGTAGGGACTCATGCCTATACTCTTAATACGTAGGAGCCAGAGGCAGGAGGACCAAGGCCATTATTAGGCACATAGTTTGAAACCAGCATAGAAGAAATGAGACCCCAAATTAAGTTGAGATAGACATTCCAAAGTGTAATTTTTTAAAGAAGGCAAAATATGTAGAATTCATGAAAAATAAATTAAGCCTTGAACAGTGTAAAAATGTTCAGCTTCACTTACAGCAGCAAAACTAAGGATTGACTTTACAGAGATAGTTCTTTGCAATTATCGGATTGCAAAGGTTTAAAAAGATGACGTATTCTGGCTATTGGGCTGTGGGAAAAGTCACTCCTATATTTAGCACTATATGCAAGCAGGTAATACAAATTGTTTCAACCTCTACAGAAAGGAATTTGACAATATACAACAGAAATACACAGGTATTTGCCATTTGAGATAGCAACTGTTTCTAGAAATTTGCACTGAAAATATACTCTTAATAATAAAAATGCATAAACACATAACACACGTGCAATTTGCCTGCTGTGCAGAAAGAAATACACAAGAAACAAGGTCTGCTTACTTAATGGGATATATAGGAAGAGAATGGAGTCTAACAATGGGATAGAAGGAATAAGAGGTGAGAATTCTCTAGGTATGTACTTCTGTGTAGTTTTACCTTTTAGAATCATCTGTGATTATTTCAAATATGTAAAAATTAAAATCAACAAGGATGAATGAAGATCTGAATAGTCAATATAAACAGGAGCAGATAAGCCTACGTGTATTTCAAATGACTAATGAAGTCTTCTTCCACAGTGTTGATAGTGGCAGCGAGGAGGCAGCACTGGAGGAGGTGGGGAGGCAGATACATGGATAGATACACACATACATGTGGATCTATTTCCAGCTCTGTCCTCTAAGAAGGTTTTACATCTGGTGTTACAGATGGTTATGAGCTGCAAGGTATCCTGGGTGCTAGAAACTGAACCCAGACCCTTTAGAAGAGCAGTCAGTACCCTTAACTCCTGAGCTATCTCTTCAGTCCCACTTAATTATAAGCAAAAAATATACTAATTTCATGGTGAAGAAACCTATCATCAGCTCTATCAATTAACCAAAGTCAAAACCATTCATAATGGAACAAAACATTATATGCCTACTGATAATGGTGTACTGAGAAAGATAGACTAAGAATTAAGCATTCTTCCTTTAGGTGCTTCTAGCTAATGTAATAAAGAGATACCAGGTGCCCTAGTTTGCTTTCTATTGGTGTGACAAAGGCCACAAACAAAAACAACTTGGGGAAAAATGATTTATTTCACCTTACACCTTAGTCCATCACTGAGGGGAATCATGGCAGGAACTCAGGGCAGAAACTCAAGGCAGGAACCTGGAGCAAAGAACTGAAGCAGAAGCCATGGAGGGAAGCTGCTTCTTGGCTTATTCCCCTGCTTTCTGAGAACACCAGGACCAGCTGTCCAGTGAAGGTACTATAGACCAATCAAGAAAATGCACCACAGGGTTGCTTACAGGCCAGTTTGATGGAGGCAACTCCTCAATTGACATTTCCTCTTTCAAAATGACTCTACCTTGTATCAAGTTGACAAAACAAACAAAAAACCAGCACGTCTGACTCCCTTGTCAACTTGAGACACAAATACATCATTATTAAACCAGTAACCTTTCTGATGTATCCTCACAATCTCATGTTAATAACATAAAACATCGCATAACTTTAAAGTCCAACAGTCCTGGTATCTCCATCACAACAGAAGTTGTATCTTCACCAGTCCTCTCTCCTGGTCCCTCTTCAGGAATTCTAACCCAGTTACATGGTGTCAAGGCCTCAGCTTCTATTCATGATCACTTAAATTCTGCAGTTCTCATGTCAACAAAACCAGTAGACTTTTAAACATTACCAAGTCCAGCTGTCAGCTTGAGATTCAGCCTTAGCCCCCTGTGGATTATAGCTCCGTGTGCTGACCCGAGGAAATATTTCCCAGAAGATTTCAACTTAGTTATGCTGTTCCATTGTTAATCACTGATGATTTTCAGCCCCAGCTAACCAGCAATGATTATCCCAGTAAAGGTTTAATTTTAATGGTGCTGTTCTTTTGTTAATCACAACTGATTCTTCAGTCACAGTTTATTGAAACTACAGATTCTTAAGACAGTGTATTATATGAACAGCCTAATAGAATCTTTGATTCTCAAACCTCCTGAAACTTCACAAGCCAGATCTACATCATCTGTACTGTTTTAAGCATTCTTAACCTTCTACGCTCCTACAGAACAGACCACTGAGCTTCGAGTGTTGATAGCTTTTCCAGACCAAAGTTCCAAACATTCCCTAAAACATGTTCAAGTCTGTGACAGCAATACCCAATAATTCTGGAACCAATTTCTAAACTAGTTTGCTTTCTATTGTTGTGATAAACACTATGACTAAAAGTTCACAGTCCCTCATGAAGGGAAGTCAGGCAGGGCAGGAACTGAAGCAGGAAGCCAGTCACAAAAAGCAGTACTGGGCATGAAGGAATGCTGTTTACTGCCAATCACACAAATAAGCCAGGAAGACTTCCCTAATACAGTGTTTCCCCACTTCTTATGGGCTAAAATGGAGATGATCAACTTTGGAAACCATCTATTAAAAAACAAAAACAAAAACAAAAAACCTGCCTGCACTTTGGCCATGTCAACATGCCCATACCCATATAGTGAAAAACGGTATATAATAATCAAACTGTTAAAAATTAAAGACAGAGTACCTTGCAAGCAGAAAAAAAAAGACAGCATGTCATATACAGATTCAGTTTTAGTAGCAGGCTTCCCAGCAGAAACCTTACAATCCAAGAAACTGTGGGGTGACTTATTCAAAGTGCTGAAATTACCTTTACCCACTTCCTCCCCATCATCTGTTGTCACTTGTTGATCTTACTCGTTCTGACTGGTAAAACGTAAAATGAAATTTGAAAGTTGTTTTGATTTGCCTTTCCCCAATTTCTAAGCATGATGTACATTTTAAAAATATCTTTTTTTCTTCCTTTGAGAACTCACTGTTCAGACATAGTGCCCCCCGCCACACACTGTCTTTATTTTATTTATTTATTTTTTGGGTTTTTTTTTTTTTTTTAGACAGGGTTTCTCTGTGTAACAGCCCTGGCTATTCTGGAACTCGCTCTGTAGACCAGGCTGGCCTTGAACTCACAGAGGTCCGCCTGCCTCTAACTCCGGAGTGCTGAGATTAAGGGCGTGTGCCACCACCAGCCCCTTTTACTGTTTTTAAAATTCTTTATATATTTTAGATATTCTCTGTCAAGTATATAGGTGACAAAGATTCTCTCTACTCCATGGGCTTCATCTTCACTCAATTGAGTGCTTCCTTAGCTATGCAAATTTTTTTTAGTTTTATGAGGTCTGAATTATCAGATGTTGGCCTGAAGTCCGAGGCAAATGGAGTCCTATTCAGAAAGTCCTTCCCTACATCTGTATTTTATGACACAGCCTTCTTTTCCCCCTAGCAGTTACTAAAATAGGTACTTCTCCTTTTATCCACAAGTAAGCATTACTCTCCTCTTCATCAAAGACATCCATCTCTCTTCCAACAGATGGAGAGCATCAAAGAAAAATCACAAGCGGTCAAAATGTAGAGAAATGACCATGGGGTGTCTAGCCCCAAAGGATCCATCTACAACACAGCTCCTGTACCTAAGGCTCAGAGAACATCAAGGAAGACAGGATAAACAGATCTTCTGAGCCAGAGAACCAGGAAGTCTGCTGTGAGATTATGTCTCCTAGAATGTCAGAGAGACTACACCATGAAATCTTATCAATATGGATGCCATAAACAAGACTTGAACAAAGACAACAGGAATAGAGGGAAATCTCATGGGGCCCAGGCATAGACAAAGAACTGCAGGAATTAAGGAATGCTGCGCATGGTACAATTAGTCATTCCTAAGGATGAGATCCTTAATTGGTTACCCAATACCAAATAATCATCCCTGAAATCATATGCATATAAGCAACACTAATCAGGCTCAACATGTTGTATTTACATATATATGCACATGTATACACACACATACATATATACATATATAATACCAACAAAGAAAAAGCATGAATTTGAGAGAGCGAGCAAGGGGGTGTAAGACATGGAAGGGGTTGGAAGGAGGAGGGGGGAACAATGTGATCATATTTTTTTTAAATCCAAGAACATAGGAATGAATTTAAAAAAACAAAAAACAAACAAACAAAAAAAAAAAAAAACCTGTCTCCACAAAGCTGTCTTTCAGAAATGGAAGGGTAAGACTTCCCAAACAAAGAATGAGGGCATTATCACCAGAACTATAAGAAATGTTCCACATGAAAAAAGAGATACTATTTATTAACATGAAAACATATTAAGGTATGTTTTCTCTTTAACTCACTAAGTACACACACAGTCTAGTACAGAATCTTTAAAACTAAAATGATGGTGTATGAGCCTCACATATTTAATATTAAAGTTAAAAGACAAGTAATTAGGCTGCAAAGGATGTAGCTCTTTGCATAGCATAGCATGTGTGATGTGAAGCCATGAGTTTGATCCTCAGTATACAAAATAAAATTTTTATTGCATTTATTTATTCTCTGTATGCTGTGTGAACATGAGTGTCATAATGTATATGTGGAGGTCACAGGACAATTTGCAGAAATCACTTCTCTCCTTCTACCATGTTGGTCCCAGAATTCAAAATCTTATCACCAAGCTTAGCAGAAGGTTTCTTTACTCACTGAGTCATCACACCAGCTCAAGAAAAATAATTTAAAACAGTAGTTTCTATAATAACCTTCTGGCTCCGGGTTTTTATTAAGACCAATTAGGATTCATGCTATACTTCTGAGACACAATATAAAACATGTAAATGGTAACAACAAACACAACAGAGGGTAGAATAAAACTTTATGGAATCCAAAGTAATGGTACCAGTCTAAGTTACACATCACTTTATGTAGGCCTCATTGTAGTCACAAGACAAAGAGCCATGCAAGCAGACCTATCACACTTCACAAATATTGGTGACACAGATTGAAGGTCTGTGGGAGCCGTGCTTCAAGTAAGTCAAGCTTGTCATTCTTTCAGTGGCTCTGATTATTACGAGTTTATCAGTATTTGAGATAAGGGCCTATCTTTTTAAAGGTCTAGTAGTGGGCTGGTGGGATGGCTCAGTAGGTAAAGGTTTATTGCCAAACCTAAAATTCTGACTGCACTCGATCAACTCAGACACATTGTGGAGATAATAAACTTCTGCTAATTTTCCTCTCACTTCCTCACATGTGCACACAAACATCAGTTTGTTAAAAGTGGTCCAGTCATCAAAAGGATATAACCATTTAAAATATGTATCTGTAGCTCAGTAGTAGAATGATTACCTAGCATACACAGGCCCTAGGCTCAATACCTAGCTCGGAAATCCTTAATTAGCTAATTAATTAAAATAAAATAAATGAAAACTGATAGTACCAAAGATTCTGGTATGCATTAAAAACAGTTTGAAGGAATAGAAAGAAATAAAAGACCTATGTTTAAAAGACTACATGCCAAGAAAACTGATAAGCAGAAGTAAACAGATACATTTCTAGAACCATACAACATACCAAGAAAATAAAAAAAGCTGAAGACACTAAAAATGTACATGATTGATCAGGAAAAAAAATTCTTCCCATCAAGGAGAATCCAGAACTTGATAGTTTCACTGTTGAATTTTACCAAAAACAAAACAAAACAAAACAAAACACCATCCTTTTCAAATTCTTAAAAAAAAAAAAAACTAAGAGGAAATATTTCTTTAAAACAGATATTTTGTTTGTTTTTGAGACAGCGTCTCCAGTAGCCCAGGCTGGCCCATGGGTAAAGGAAGTAACTCTTACATTTGTATAAAATAACAAGAGACTCCAAATAGCCAATACAATCTTAAGCAAAAAATAGTACACTAGTTGATTAAAAAACAACAAACTATAGTATTCAAAATAACATAGTACAAGCATAAAACCAAACATAAAGACCAATGGAACACAACAGAAAGCCTGCCCAGAAATAAATGCACACATTCGTGGTTAGCTGCCAAGTTCACAATGGAGAAAAGACACTCATTTTAGTAAACAATTTGGAAAAACTGGATATTCACTTGAAGATGAAACTAAAACCCTACCTCATACACTATATAAAAATAAATTTACAAACTTGGGCCGGAGAGATGAATCAGTGGGTCAAGAGCTCTGCTGCTCTTCTAGAAGATGCCAGTTCAATACAGCCATTTTGTTCTATACAGCTACTTTGGAAATTAATGTGGTGGTTTCTCAAAACAATGGGAATCAATCTACCTCAAAACTCAGCTATACCACTCTTGGACATATACCCAAAGGATGCTCAATCATTCCACAAGGACACTTGCTCAACCATGTTCATAGCAGCATTATTCGTAATAGCCAGAACCTGGAAACAACCTAGCCGCCCCTCAATGGAAGAATGGAGAATTGCTCAGCTGTTAAAAACAATGAAATCAAGAAACTTGCAGGCAGGGGCTGGAGAGATGGCTCAGAGGTTAACAGCACTGGCTGTTCTTCCAGAGGTCATGAGTTCAATTCCCAGCAACCACATGGTGGCTCACAACCATCCATAATGAGATCTGGTGCCCTCTTCTGACCTGCAGGTGTATATGCAGACAGAACACCGTATACATAATAAATAAATCTTTAAAAAAAAAAAAAGAAAGAAACTTGCAGGCAAATGGATGGGAATAAAATCATTGTGAGGTAACCAAGACCCAGAAAGACAAACACAGTATGTACTCACTCATAAGTGGATATTAGGAGTAAAGTACAGGATAAGCAACCTACAATCCACAGCCCAAGAGAGGTAGATAACCAAGAGGGCCCAAAGAGGGATGCCTGTGTTTCCCTGAGAAGGGGAAATAGAAGAGATCTCCTGGGTAAACTAGGGGCAGGGATGAGAACTTGAGGGAGCCTGTTGGGTGGGCTGGGTGCAGGAGGCCAAACTGGGGGCAGGAGGGAGGGCTAGGGAGAAATCTGGTGCCAGGGAAACTCCCAGAAATCCACAAGGATAACCTCAGCTAAGACCCCTAGCAATAGTGGAGAGGGTACCTGAACTGGCCAGCTACTGTAATCAGATTGGTGACTACCCTAATTGTCATCACAAAGCCTTTATTCAGTAACTGATGGAAGCAGATGCAGAGATTCACAGCCAAGCACTGGGCTGAGCTCCAGAAATCCTCCTGATGAAAGGGAGGAAGGACTCTAAGAGCCCCCCCCCCAGGGGGTGTCAAGGTCATGATGGAGAAACCCAGAGACAGCTTACCTGAGCTCAGAGACAGCTTACCTGAGCTCATGGGAACACATGGACTCTGGACCAACAGTTAGGGAGACTACATGGGACCAACCTAAGCCCCTTACGTGTGTGACAGTTGTGTAGCTTGGTCTGTTCATAAGGCTCCTAGCAATGAGATCAGGACCTGTCCCTGGAGCTTAGCTGGCTTTTGAGAACCTGTTACCCATGCTGGAATACCTTGCCCAAAATTTATACAGGGGGAGGAGCTCGGTCCTACCTCAACTTGATGTGTCATGCTATGTTCAAGCCCATGGGAGGCCTGCCCCTTTCTGAAAGGAGACTGAAGAGGAGTGGTAGATGGGGGGAGGGGTAGATGGGAGTTGGGAGGAGGGAACGGGAGGAGAGGAGGGAGGAGAAACTGTGGTCCGTATGTAAAAGAAATGAAAAATGTTAATAAAAAAAAAACAAAACAACGCCAGTTCAATTCCCAACACATACACATACATACACACACACACACACACGGCAGCTCACAACTGTCTGTAACTCCTGTCCTAGGGGATTCAATGTCCTTTTCTGGCCTCCACAATGCATGTGGTGCACAGACATGCAGGCAAAACACTCATGCACACATAAATAAAGTTAAACAAATAAATTTTAAATAAATAAGGAAATTTACAATGGATTAAAATTTAAAGACCTAAAAGCACAGGAGAAATTCTCCAGGACACCAGTCTGGGCAATTACTGCATCTGACCTGAAGAATACAAGAAACAAAAGTGAGCCAGGCAGTGGTAGCACATAACTTTAAACCCAGTGGTGGTGGTGCCTTTAAGCCTAGCACTCCGGAGGCAGGGGCAGGCAGATCTCTGAGTTCAAGGTCAGCCTATCTACAGAGTGAGTTCTAGGACAGCCAGGTTTAGGTTTCTCTAAACCCTGCCTTGAAAAACAAAAACAAAGTATAACAGAAAAACAAAGCTATTATCAAAAGCCCATGGAAGGAAGTATATGTAAA
>CABHPH010106629.1:11340-21377 GCA_902168325.1 Peromyscus nudipes
GTCTAGCTGTGGGTCTCTCCAGGAGTCATTGTAGTATGACTGCATTTATATGTAAATTACTGATTTTCCTTTTCAGCTTTTAATATTTTCTTTCTTGTTGTTTACATACAGTGTTTTGATTACTGTGTGCTAGGAAGACTTTCTTTCCTGGTCCAGTGTATTTGATGTTCTGTTTTCTTCTTATGCCACTATGGAGAAATATTTGTTTACGTCAGGGAAGTTTTCCTCCACGGTTTTATGGAAAATATCTTCAGTGCCTTTCATCTGACTTTCCTTTCTTTCCTGTATTGTTATGATTTGCAGATTTGGTCTTTACATGGTGGCTCGTATCCCTGGATTTTTCATTCCAGAAGTTTTTAGATTTTACATTTTCATTTTCAGTAATTTGATTTCCACTTTCATATCTTGAACTTTTTTTATTTTATTTCTTTTCACTGTGTGTTTATATTTTCATAGATTTCAGTAAAAATTTATTTATGTTCTTTTTCAGGTTCTCCATCATATTCTTAATGAATATTTTTTGAGATTATTATTTTATCTAGTTGTTTTATTTCATTTTTTAAATTGGCACCTTTTTTCATATTACATACCAAACGCAGATCCCCCTCTCTTCTCTACTCCCACCCTCCAAGCTTCCTCCCAACCCACCCCCCATTCCAGCCTCTGAAAAGGTAAGGCTGCCTGTGGAGAGTCAGCAGAGCCTGGTACATTCAGTTCAGGCCGGTCAAGCCCCTCCCCCTGCATCAAGGCTGTACAAGGTGCCCCACCATAGGTAATGGGCTCGGAAAAGCCAGCTCATGCACCAGGGATAGATACTGATCCTACTGCCCAGGGGCTCCTTAAGCAGACCAAGCTGCACAACTGTCTTGGCCATACAGAAGGCCTAGTCCAGTCCCATGCAGGCTCCAATGCTGCTGGTCTAAAGTTCACAAGTTCCCAATAGCTTGGTTTGGTTGTCTCTGTAGGTTTCCCCATCATGATGTTGATGCCCCTTGTTCATAGAATCCCCATCTCTCTCTTCAACTGGACTCCTGGAGCTCGACCTGGTGCTTGGCTGTGTATCTCTGCATCTGCTTCCATCACTTACTGGATGAAGGCTCTATGATGACAGTTAGGGTATTCAGCAGTCTGATTACCAGGTTAAGCCAGCTCAGGCACCTTCTGTACCATTGCTAATAGTTTAAACTGGGGTAATGCTTGTAGATTCCTGGGAACTTCCCTAGCAACAGGTTTCTACCTATCCCTCTGATGTCTCCCTCTATCAAGATATCTCTCTCATTGCTCTCCCACTCCAACCCTGTTCCAGTTTGACCATCCCATTCCCATATGTTCTCATCCCCTATCCCCTACTCTCTATTGTTCTCCCTCACTCCCACTTGACTCAGGAGATCTCATCTATCTCCACTTCCAAGGGCAAACTATGCTTCCCTCTTAGTGTCCTCCTTTTTAACTAGCTTTTCTGGAGCTGTGGATTGTGTCTGATTACCCTTTGATTTACATCTACTATCCACTTATGAGTGAGTGCATACCGTGTTTGTCCTTCTGAGTCTGGGTTACCTCACTCAGATTGATATTTTCTAGTTCTGTCCAGTTACCTGCAAATTTAATGACATCGTCGTTTTTTTTTCCTGCTGAGTAGTACTCCATTGTGTGTATATGCCACATTTTCTTTATTCATTCTTCAGTTGAGGGGCATTTCAGTTTTTTCCAGAATAATGATGCTATGAGCAGAATTGAGCAAATGTCCCTGTGATATGATTGAGCATTCCTTGCATATATGCAAAAGAGTGGTATCATTGGGTCTTGAGGTAGATAGAGACCCAATTTTCTAAGAAAGAGCCATACTGATTTCCAAACTATATAAGTTTGCACTTCCACCTTGCTTCACAACCTCTCCAACATAAGCTGTCATCAGTGTTTTGGATCTTAGTCATTCTGACAGATATAAGACTGAATCTCAGAGTCATTTTGATTTGCATTCTTTTTTCCACTGTATAGTTTTAACTTCTTTGTCAAAAATCAGGTGATCATAGATGTGTGGATTAGTACCAGGGTCTTTAATTTGATTACATTGCTCCACATGTTGATTTTATATCAGCCATTTTCAAATTACATTCCATATATGTTTTTGCCTAAAGGTATTTTGTAGAGCTTGTCTGGATCTACCACTAATTTAATTAAGGTTATCTTAGGATGTTAGGTAGAGCCTCTTTCAATTAGTTTTAAATTATAGTGCCCAACAGCAATGGTTAGGACAAGCAGATTTATTTTAATGTTAATGCTTATGAACTGAGAGGTAAACAGAAACTAAGTCATTGTTTTAAAACTATATCTTCTGAGTCTGAGTTACCTCACTCAGGATATTTTCTAGTTCCATCCATTTGCATGCACATTTCATGATGTCATTATTTTTTCCTGCTGTGTAGTATTCTGTTGTTTATATGTGCCACATTTTCTTTATCCATTGTTCGATTGAGGGGCACCTTGGCTGTTTCCAGGTTCTGGCTATTATGAATGCTGCTGCTATGAATATAGCTGAGCATGAGTCCTTGTGGTATGACTGAGCATTACTTGAGTATATGCCCAAGAGTGTTATAGCCGGGTCTTGAGGTAAATTGATTCCCAATTTTCTGACAAGCTGCCATACTGATTTCCAAAGTGGCTGTACAAGTTTGCATTCCTACCCACAGTTCCCCTTGCTCCACATCCTCTGCAACATAAGCTGTTATTAGTATTTTTAATCTTAGCCATTCTGACAGGTGTAAAATTGTATCTCAGAGTTGTTTTGATTTGCATTTCCCTGATGACTAAGGATGTTGAGCAATTCCTTAAATGTCTTTCTGCCATTTGAGATAGGGAGAAACCAGGTGCTAGGGAAGTTCCCAGGAATCCACAAGGATGACCCCAGATTAGACTACTAGCAGTAGTGGAGAGGGTGCCTGAACTGGCTTACCCCAGTAATCAGATTGGTGAATACCCTAACTGTCATCATAGAGCCTTTCTCTGGTAAGTGATGGAAACAGATAAAGAGATCCACAGCCAATCTCCAGGAGTCTAGGTGAAGAGAGAGAAGAAGGATTCTATGAGCAAGGAGCATCAAGATCATGATGGGGAAACCTACAGAGACAACCAAATCAAACTAGTGGGAACTCATGAAATTCAAACTAACAACTGTGGAGCCTCCATTGGACTGTATTAGGTAGGCCTTTTGCATAAGCAAGACAGTTGTATAGCTCGATCTGCTTAAGGAGACTCCTGAAAGATTTATCCCTGGTTCACGAACAGGCTTTTTTGAGCCCACTACCTATGGCGGGACATCTCACACAGCCTTGAAGCAGGGGGAGGGACTTGGACCTGCCTCAACTGAATGTACCAGGCTCTACTGACTCCCCATGGGAGGCCTTACCTTCTTGTAGGAGGGAACAGGGGTGAGTGGCTTGGGAGGGGAGGATGGAGGGGCAGGAGGAGGGAAGAGGGGTATCTGTGATTAGTATGTAAATTGAATTTAAAAAATCTTAATAAAAAACCTATATTCTTGTAAATTTCACTTTATCCTAAAATTGGTGATTCTTTTCATACTCATGTAACATTCATTTTTTAAGTAAATTTATTTTTAGTTTTTAACAATTTCATGTTTACAAATGATGTACCTAAATGTATGTTTGTGTTCCACTTGCTTGCTTGATAGTAGAGGAGGCCCGAGGAGGGAATCAGTTCCTATTAAATTAGGGTTATAGACAGTTGTAAGCTACCATTCATATGATGAAAATAAAACCTGGGTCCTCTAGTTGAGCAGCCCATGCTCCTAACTGCTAACTCACATCTCCAGCTGCTGGATTTACATTCATTATAAAAAGAAGTATGTTGATGTACAGATTCTATCTATTGCACACTAAATAAGTTTCTCAAAGCACATCATTACCAACATAATTTCAAGATAGAATAACTAGGTTTGATAATTTAAAATATTAATTTTATATTCTACTTTGAATAATCAATAAATATCTTGTATGCCCAAATAAAATCTTCAAGCCTTTTATATTTCTATATTTTACTTATTAGGAAAAAGAAGAATATAGAAATTATGTTTATAAGAATTAATCTCATACTGAACTTAGCACTAGTTACCAGATTAAAATGTTAATGTTTTATGAAATACAAATATTAAACAAATACATATTCATTGCAAATGAATAATACTATGGGAAATTGAAGATTAAATATCTATTGTTACATTTTCATATCTATAGAAGCATTGAATCTAAACTCAATTTTTGCTTATGAGGCAATTCATTACCTCATACACTTTTCATACACTAATTTTTCCCTAATTTAATTGAATACAGAAATACTAAAACAAATTAAATGAGCAGTAAGAACCAACATTGAGAAACAACACTATTGCTACTAAATAATCATATTCTTAATTCTAAAGAAACTAAAATAATATACATTTTATTATTATAAACAAGTATCAAATTATGTTTTGATTTTGTAGGTAGCATGATAAACACAGTTGCAAGCAGTTTTCAACTGCATACTCCATAAACACCTTGCATTTTATTTGTTGTTTCATTAAAATAAGCTTGGAATTTATATGTCTTTTAAAGAATCATGTAGCTCTTTTTGAAAAATGAATATAGATTGTCTTTTTAAATGCTGTAACTTGGTTCTATTTACAAAGAACTGGAAACTCATGACCTTTAGACCAACGCATGTACAGCCTCCATGGGACTGGACTAGGACCTCTGCATAAGCAAGACAGTTGCATAGCTTGATCTACTTAAGGGGTCCCTTGGCAGTAGGATCAGGATGCATCACTGGTGCATGAGCTGGCTTATGGAGCCCATTACCTATGGCTGGACACTTTGCACATCCTTGAGGCAGGAAGGAGGGGCTTAGACCTGCCTCTACTGAATATACCCGGCTCTGCTGACTCCCCACGGGAGGCCTTACCTTCTTGTAGGAGAGAATGGGGGATGGGTTGAGGGGGAGGCTGGAGGGGCAGAAGGAGGGAGGAGGGAGATCTGTGATTGGTATGTAAAATGAATAAAAAATTATTAATAAAAAATAAAGAAAGAAATGATTAAGCAGAAAAGTTTCAAGACTAATAAATAAGATTAAACAATTTTAAAAAAAGAATTTCTTAAAGAATTCTATGTACCAAAGGAATCATGGACATAAGATGTGACAGTGGTACTGATGTAAGTGATCATTGATCTTAAGAATAGCAACAAATGCAATTAAAATAAGATTTGATGAACACAAAATCATCATTGTTAACTTTCTGGACCACTCACTTCATTGTGAAGCTGATTCGTTTTTATTTTGAAAACAGTAAAAGAGTACTCAGACCTCTTGTATAAACTTCAAATTAGAACTTGAGATCCTACAGTTTGTTTTTCTTATTAAAGCAAATAAATGGCCCTTTTTTCCTTTTAGCATTTTTCATTTGACAATGGTTACTATATTTAAACATAATATAAAAACACAAATTAATTGAATATTAACGTGTGCATCAGAGATCTAAGAAACAGCAATAGGACAAACAAGTGAAGTGAAAAAAAACCACAAACAACAAAAACGCCACAGTGATTCAGGAGAACAGTTAGTCTAGTCTCTTTTTATATAAATCTTTAGTTCGTACATTGTCTAGTTGTCAGTGTTTCAACAATAAACAATATGGTTTCATATTTAAAGAACTAACAACTCAAGTGTACCCATGTTACTGTCAGCACCATTTAACAAACCACAGAAAATGGCTATATATTAAAATACTACAAAATGAAAAGCTCTGTTTCCAAATACTGTTAGTTTTAGTTATATTGAAATTGGTCACAATTTGTGAAAATATCACACTTTTGTCAATGTGGGTGGAACTTATGCTTAATATACAACAATTTTTTGGAGAATATGTTCATGATATTTCCAAATTGTCAAATCAGAACATATAAAACAATATAGATAACTGTTAACACTAAATTGATAACAGCAAATAAATATATTCATATGCTACTTTAAATATATTTCTTATGAAGAATATTGAGAACATATTAATTATTACATATTCCATACTACAATGAACAATTAAGTTTTTCTAATTTGTAATAATTTTTATCATGATCACTGCAATTACTGTTTAATATTTAGCCTTTAACAATTTCTCTACTTTAACATATTTCTTTTGGCTAAGATATTTTTATCCTTCAGATTTACACAGATTTTTTATTTTGACTTAGATTACAATATAAAGACAAAGAAAAATGATCATTTTTATAAGATCCAGATATATATTCCATTATAAATTAAATTTTATAATACATTTCAGAATAAATCAAAACATCAGAAAATTTTGACAGAGATGATATGTGCTGCTTAATATTTTTCATACAATTCCCAGACACTATTCTGTTTGAATTCACTCCAGTAAATCAGCTAATCTCTCTAATAAATGGATGGTAATTATATTTAGAGTTACAAATTAATAATTGGGACAATTGAAATCAGGATGCTAATATTTCTTGAAAGGGAAATAAAGTTTCTAAATATCACATAAAAATGTTAATATATGCACATTGCTTTAAAAGATTGACCAGGAAAGTCTGAAAATTAGAATGAATTAGAATACAAGTTTTGTGACTGGGCAAAAGGAAAAACTAAAGACATTAAGAGGAAGAGTAAAAAAGTAAAGTTAGTTAAAGTCACATCAGAATCCAACTCTAATTGACTATAAATATTGTTAAGATAGGCAACAGACTGAAAAGACACATGCTTGTCTTAGAGAAAATTGATATCTATGATGCAAAACTCATTCCTGCAAAGCAAATAAAGAAAATAAAAGCAAGCTCAATTATATAATCAGATAACAATTATGGAAATGATCTAAAGAAAAGGGGATAAAATAATCAATTAAATTGTGCTTCATCTCATTAATTAAAAATGGAAAAGCTGATGAACACATTATTAGCATATTTTCACCATAACCTACTAATAATGCCAAATGTTGTTGAGCATAGAATTTTAAATGGCTGTATGAAGCAGTTTGGAAGAAAATTACATAAACAATAATGTGCACATTTTATATCTTAGTTTTAATTTATTTATTTGTGACTAAAGATTTAAGTTTGTACACTCACAGTGAAGTATATTTGAGGTTTCAAGCATTCTTTCCAGAGTGTTAAAAATAGCACTGAATAATAAATAGATGTACAATGAATGAATCACTAAGTTTAATACTTAGGCATATTATGGAATGTAATATTCATATTCATGTAAAGATATATTACATACGAAATACACACAAGTGTGTGAAACCAAGACATATATTTCAAAACTCATCAGATAGGTTGGGTTTTTAAAAATAGTCTAATGAAAACAAATATCAATACTTGTGGTGATATATTGTGTATCAAAGAAAGCTTGCCTAAGGTTCAGAGGACAAAGCCAGCCACTAGATTAAACATAAAGTCCAGGCACTTGTGGTACACTCCTTTAATCCTAGCACTCCGGAGGCAGAGATCCCTCTGGATCTCTGTGAGTTCAAAGCCGCTCTGGACTACATGAGATTGATTCGGTCTAGGAGAGAAACAGAGTCAGACAGTGATGGCACACACCTTTAATTCCAGTCTTGGGAGTCACACACCTTTAATCTCTGCAGTTGAGATTTTGTGCCTTTGCTACCAGTATTTGGGTAATTCCAGCACTAGGAAAGAAGTGAAATGGCTGGATGGAGAAAGGCACATAACGCGTGAGGAGACAGGAACTAGTGCCTTTAGGCTGAGGATTCAGAGGCTTTCAGTCAGAGTATTCATGGAGACAGGATCTTGCCTTCCGTTTAGTCTGAGGATTTGGTAATGGTAAAAAGTTTCTCTAGTGGATTGTTCCTTTTTCTCTCTGATCTTTCAGTATTTCCTTCAATATTTGGCTCCGGGTTTTTATTATAAGACCATTTAGAATCACGCAACCAATATTAGTAACATGGATTTCTGTTTTATATTTGTACACATAAGAAAAAATGTGTATTTAAATATAAATGCATGTCACAAATAGCTAAATAGAAGCAAAGAAAAAGGCTCACTGTATGGTTGTCTATCATGATTTTGAAAGGGTGAGCTAGCTTGTATGGACACCTGAACTACAGTTAAAGCAAAACTCACTGTAATTTGAGTTATTCGCAGAAATGTTTTGAGCTTAAAGGCAGGTGATACATTGCACAGTTTTTAATAATGAGAAAATCCATATTAAAATTAATCTGGGTATGTTGAGAATGTAGAGAACAAAATATACCAAGATATAAGTATACACAGGAATGTGTTTTCTTGACAAGATGAATGTTTGGTTGCAATTTGTAGAACTAATTGGTAAAATATTCATAGCAACATTTATGTATGAAAAATAATTTGATAGTTAAGCCAGATGTAGGTCTCAGGTTTATAGGCCTAGCATTGGGGAGGCTTAGGCAGGAGAAATCATTTGTATTTAAGACAGTCTGTCTTTCCTAGTGTGTTCCAGGTCTATAAGGAGACTTTGCTCTAATAATAATAAGAAGAATAAGAATAAGAATAAGAATATGAATGTAAATGAAATATAATAATTAGTTCATCAATGATGTCAGTGAATAGAGTTAAAGTAATTATTCATACTAATCCTTCTCAGAAGGTAAGATCCAAGTGAACTCATTTTATTTTCCTGTTCTATTTGCAACAATTTCACAACACTGAATAGTCAGACTTAAAAAACTGCAGTCATGAGTGAGACACCAGCAAAGGGAGTCAAAGGGGGAGGGGACATAAAAACAAGGGTGGCATTTGAACACTAATGTCACCGGGGTGAACAAATCATTTTAGTGGCATTTCCTCCCTATTTAACATCCTCATTTTCAAAAACAGAAGTCAACATTCTAATCCATTCCATGTCTTCAGTTCTCTGCTTAGACTTCCTTTTTCTTCTTTTCAATTATTGATTTATTTTTTGAGATCACATCATGTCACTGTAGATGAATTTCTAAATGGTCTTATTAAATAAAAAACATGGAGCCAGATATACAGGTTAAAGCCTGAGAGAGATCAGAAGAGTAGGAACAGCTACAGCTAACCTCACCTCACCAACTCTGCAGCTTCCAAATGTGAGATACTTCCTGTCTACCCATGTCTACATGCCTTACTGTTCTGCCATCTGATTTGTTCTCTCTGTCCAGCTACATCACCTCCTCTTCCTGCCAAGCTCTGTCACTTCCTGTCTGTCTGTACAGACCTCCAGACCTCCATGGTTAAAAAGTGTTGGAATTTAAGGCATGTGTCACTACACCTGGCTAATTCCCTTGTGACCTTGAACTCACAGAGATCCAGACAGATCTCTGCCTGCCAAGTGATAGGATCAAAGGCATCTACTAACATTGCATGACTTTTGTATTTACTTATAATGGCTTGGTTTTTCCTCTGATCTCTAGGTAAGCTTTATTTATTAAAGCACAAATAAAATATCACCATACTTCCCTTTTTTGTCCAATAGTGCTGTGGGATATTGTTCTGTATGCTGCGAACATGTGTTGCTCTGATTTGCCGATAAATAAAATGCTGATTGGCCAGTAGCCAGGCAGGAAGTATAGATGGGATACACAGACAAGGAGAATTCTGAGAAGAGAAAGGCTGAGTCAGGAGTCACCAGTCAGACACAGAGGAAGCAAGATGTCAAGGCAGAACTGAGAAAAGGTACCAAGCCACATGGCTAAACACAGAGAAGAATTATAGGTTAATTTAAGTGCAAGGGATAGTCAGTAATAAGTCTAAGCTAATGGCCAAGCAGTTATAATTAATATAAGCCTCTGTGTGTTTGCTTGGGGGACACAAGTGGGAGAGATTTGTCCTGACCACGGGCTGACCGGGACACAGGAAAACTCCCAAAACTATATGTCACTTTTCAATCACTCAGAGGCTTATGTTAATTACAATCTGCATGGCCAATGGCTTAAGTTTCTTGGTAGCTAGCTCTATCATCTTACATTAACGCATTTCTTTTTTTTTTTTTTTTTTTTTTTT
>CABHPH010106630.1:0-16896 GCA_902168325.1 Peromyscus nudipes
GGCCTTCACAAAAGCTCACCACTTACAAGTTTTTTTTTCTTGTTTAAAAATTTAAGTAATGGCAATACTGTACACATAAGTGGTTTCAAGTCTAGAGTTTTAGTTGTGTAGCCATGACTTCACTGAGAAGTTAAAACAAAAAACGAACAACAAAAATCTTGACTTTCCTGATTGAAACATAATATACAGAAATGTTGCTGTTATGTCTTAACTATTTTTTTTTAATTATTCATTTGTATTTTATGTACATTGCTGTTTTGTCTGCATGTATGTGCCTGTGAGGGTGTCAGATGCCCTGGAACAGGAGTTACAGACAGTGGTGAGCTGCCGTGTGGGTGCTGGGAATTGAACCTGGGTCCTCTGGAAGAGCCGCCAGTGCTCTCAACCACTGAGCCATCTCTCCAGCCCTATGTCTTAACCTTCAGTCTCACAGTCAACTGTGAAGCTGATGAAGTAAATGTAAAGGCTGGCTCTGGCTACACACTCACAACGCCGGTTCCACATACAAGGCTTCAACCAAGAGCAGACTCACAATTTGGAAAATCGCCGACACTGAACACTTACAGGTGTTTTCTTACACACGACTTACCCAGTGTTGGGTACCGTAACAGAGATGATTTTAAGCCTCCAGAAGGGTGTGGGCAGGACATATGCAGATACTTTGGCATTTGTGTAAGAGATCATCCTGCAACCGATCCTCTGAGGATTCTGACAGGACTAAAAACACTGACTGTGGCTATCTCTTAAGGTAGGTAATGTACCTAGTACTGAGCAACTTCAAATATGTTCCCGGTGCCTTTTAAAAGCCATCGTGGGGAGCTGGAGAGATGGCCCAGTGGTTAAGAGCACGGACTGCTCTTATAGAGGACCCAGGTTAATTCCCAGCACCCACACTGTGGCTCACAACCATCTGTAACACCATTCCTGGGGGAAATATGACGCCCTCTGGCCTGCACGGGTACTGCACACATGGTGCACAGTCATATTTGCAGGCAACACACATACACACACACACACACACACACACACTTAAATAAAAAATAAAGATTGTTATTATTGTTGTTAAAGCCACTGTGGTAGCAAAAGAACTCTGGAAATTAGAAATACACCCCCTGGGCAGTGGTGGCGCACGCCTTTAATCCCAGCATTCGGGAGGCAGAGGCAGGTGGATCTCTGTGAGTTCTAGGCCAGCCTGGGCTACAGAGGGAGATCCAGGAAAGGCGCAAAGCTACACAGAGAAACCCTGTCTCGGGGGGAAAAAAAAAATCAAAACATAGTAACATCCTGGTTTCTTTCCACACTAACACAACATAGGATCTTCATTCTTAAATCTCAGATCTCCTCCTCCCTTAAGACACAAATGCTAACTAGTGGATCTGCTTTTTAGACAGTTAACCCTAGCAAGGCATGGTAGCTCACACCTACAGTCCCAGCTTTTAAGGGGCAGAAGCAGAAGGAACACCAGCCTGAGGCCAGCCTGAGCTACACCGAGAGCTCTAGGTCGGCCTGGGAGGAAGACCTGTCTCAAAATAAATTGAAAAACGACTGTTTATTTCTAGCTGAGAATTACTCTGTAACTAAACATGGAAGACAGGCCACACATACATGAATACCTATTTTTATAATTCTCCAGTTTCACCAAGTGCATTTCCCATAGAAAAGTCCATTTCTTCTTATAGTGATTTCATGAAACTGCATAACTGAAAATGAAAAGTAGGCAGATCCCCACCTCTCCCTGTTCCCCCAGATCCAATCCCCCAGTCTCATCCCTAGCTTTGTAGCAGAACACCTGTGGCAGCCTTCCTCCCCCTCCCTCACCTTCTGTGGATGCCACAGATCTTCCCCTTTTAACGCCCCCCCCCCTTGTTATCCCTGCCTCCAACCCCAGCAGGCACCCCTGCTGACCCAAGGGCCAAGCCTGCCAGGGAGCCAGGTAGGCTGACTGCAGGTCTTCACCTCTCTGCTCAAGTTCCAGCCCCTGAGCCCACCTTCTCATCCCCAGCTCTGCAGCAAAAAGCCCACTGTAGTCTCCCTTTCTTCTCTGACCCTATCCCCAACAGATCACAGAGGTCTTCTCTAACCTCCCTTCCCCCACCTCATCCAACTATTTCAGCCTCCAACCCCAGCAGGCACACCTTGGGAACACACCAGCTGAGCAAGCCAGGGAAACAGGTCCATAGGAAATTCTCTGCGAGGCAGCACACAGCCATCACAATCTCCTCGAGTCCAGACAGAAAGCAGAAACCAAACACCCAACAGAGACAAAAGCAGATGTCAGCATGCACACGTATAACCATCCCAATCCCAGATCCTAGATGCCAGCAGAAAAACACAGTAACCACCAGGCCAATGTCTCCACTAGAGCCCAGCAACTCTACCACAGCAGGCCTTGAAGAGTCCAACACAGCTAAAGCTCAAGAAAAAGACTTTAAACAGCCTGTATGAAGATGGTAGAGGCCTTAAAGAGGAAATGAATAATCCCTTAAAGAAATCCGGGAAAACATGACAGTGTGAGGAAATGAATAAAACTGTTCACAACCTGAAGATGGAAGCAGAAGAAAACCCAGACTGAGGGAATTCTGGAACTGAAAAATCTGGGAATTGGTACAGAAACTGCAGAGGCAAGCTTCACCAACAGAATACAAGACATTGAAGAAAGGGTCTCAGGTGTTGAAGATGGGATAGAAAAAATGGATACATCAGTCAAAGAAAATGTTAAATCTAAAAAACTCCTGACACAAAACATCCAAGCAATGTGGGACCTTGTGAAAAGACCAAATCTAAGAATAATAGGAATAGAGGAACCCAGCTCAAAGGCCCAGATAACAGGCGGTGGTGGCGCACACCTTTAATCCCAGCACTTGGGAGGCAGAGGAAGGCAGATCTCTGAATTCAAGGCTAGCCTGGTCTGCAAAGTGAGTTCCAGGACAGTCAGGGCTACAGAGAGAAACCCTGTCTCAAAAAACAAAAACAAAAACAAACAAAAATCATAGAAGCAAAAATTTCTAACCTAAAGAAGGAGATGGCTATAAAGGTACAAGAAGTATACAGAACACCAAGAGATTAGAACAGAAAACAAAGTCCCCTCGTCACATAAACACACTAACGTACAGAACAAAGGAAGAATATGAAAGGCTGCAAAGGAGAAAGACCAAGTAACACACAAAGGCAGACCTATTAGAAATACACCCGACTTTCTCAATGGAGATTCTAAAAGCCAGAAGGGCCTGGACAGATGTGCTGCAGACTCTAAGAGACCACAGATCCCAGCCTAGACTACTATACCCAGCAAAACTTTCAACCACCATAGATGGAGAAAATAAGATATCCCATGATGAAGGAAATTTAAGCACATTTATCTACAACCCTAACCCTACAGATGGTGCTAGAAGGAAAACTTCAACCTAAGGTGGTTAACTATAACCATGAAAACACCGAGAATAAATAATCTCAGAGTAGCAAAATCAAAGGAAGGAAATACACACACACAGACACACACACATAATCACACTCACCCCCCACCACTACCACCAACAACAAAATAAAAAGAATCAACAATCTTTGATCACTGATATCTCTCATTATGAATAATCTCAATTGCCTAATTGCCTAATGAAAAGACACAGACTAGGGGCTGGAGAGATGGCTCAGCAGTTAAGAGCACTCGATGCTGCTCTGGCAGGGGCCCAGATTCAATTCTCAGCATCTACATGGCAGCTCACAACTGTCTGTAACCCCAGTTCCTGGGCTTCTGACACTGTCAAGACATACATGCAGGCAAAACACCAATGAATACAAAATAAATATTAAAAAAAAAAAAAAGACACAGACTAACAGAATGAATGCAAAACAGGATCCAATTCTTCTGCTGCATCCAAGAAACACATCTCAACATCAAGGATAGACATTACCTCAGGGTAAAGATTGGAAAAAGATATTCCAAGCAAATGGACCTAAGAAAAACAAGCTGGTATAGCCACTTTAATATCTAACAAAATAGACTTCACACCAAAACTAATCAGAAGAGATAGGGAAGGACAATACACACTCATCAAAGGAGAGCTCCACCAAGAACCAAGATGACATTTCAATTCTTAACATCTATGCTCTAAATGCAAGGGCACCCAAGTTTGTAAAAGAAACATTACTACAGTTTAAATCACATATTGACCCTTACACACCAATACTGGGAAACTTCGATACCCCACTCTCACCAGGTCACCCAGACAAAAACTAAACAGAGAAAGGATGGAGCTAACAGATGTTATAAACCAAATGGACCTAGCAAATATTTACAGAACATTTCACCCAAACACAAAAGAATATACCTTTTTCTCTGCACCTCATGGAACTCTCTCCAAAATTGACCATATTCTCAGACACAAAACAAGTCTCAACAGATAGAAGAAAACAGATTGCATCATATCAGACCACCACAGATTAAAACTGAAGAGCAAAAACAACAGAAAGCTTACAAACTCATGGAAACTGATCAATGAAAATGGGTGAGGACAAAAATAAGAAAAACATGAAAGGCTTTCTAGAATTGAATGAAAATGAATACACAACACACCCAAACATATAGGACACAAAGAAAGAGGTTCTAAGAGGCAAGTTCACAGCACTAAGTGCCTACATGAAAAACAACAACAAAAAAAACAAACCCAAACTGAAGAGCTCTCCTACTATCAATTTAACAGCATATCTGAAAGATTTAGAACAAAAAGAAATTACACCCAAAAGGAGTAGACATCAAGAAATAATGAAACTCAGGCCTGAAATCAATAAAATAGAAACAAAGAGAATACAAAGAATCAATGGAGCAAAAGGTTAGTTCTTTGAGAAGATCAGTAAAACTGACAAACCCTTATCCAAACTAACTAAAAGGCAGAGAGAGATCCAAATGAACAATATCAGAATGAAAAGGGGGACATAAAAACAGACAGCGAGGTAGCGCACAACGCCTTTAATCCCAGCACTCAGGAGGCAGAGCCAGGTGGATCTCTGTGAGTTCGAGGCCAGCCTGGTCTACAGACAGGCATCAAAACAACACAGAAAAACCCTGTCTCGAAAAACTAAAAACAAAACAAAACAAAAACTGAGAAAATCAAGAGAATCATAAAGACATATTTTAAAGACCTGTACACCAACAAACTGCAAAATTTAAAAGACGTGGTTAATTTTCTCAATAGGTTACCATTTACCAAAGTTAAATGAAGATCAGATAACCAATTTAAACAGACCTACAACCCCTAGTGAACTAGAATCAATCATTTTAAGTCTTCTAACCAAAAAAGGCTTAGGGCCAAACGGTTTTAACATAGAATTCTACCAAACTTTCAGGAAGAGTTAATGCCAATACTCCTTAAGTTATCCCACAAAATAGAAATATAACGAATGTCTCCTAATTGATTTTATGAGGCCACAGTTACCCTGATACTCAAACCGCATAAAGACTCAACAAAGAAAGAGAATTACAGACTAATTTCCCTTATGAACATACATGCAAAAATGCTCAAAAAGATCATTCATCATGATCAAGTATTCATCCCAGATATGCAGGGACCATTCAATATACAAATAAATGTAATCCACCATATAAACAAACTGAAAGAAAAAAAAAAAAAAAACACATGATCATCTCATCAGATGCAGCAAAGGCCTTTGACAAAATCCTATACCTCTTCATGATCAAAGTCCTGGAGAGATCAGGGATAAAGGGGCACCTTAACTTAATGAAGGCAATTTACAGCAAGCCCATAGCCAAAATCAACTTAAACGGAGAGAAACTCAAAGCAATTCCACTGAAATCAGGACAAGACAAAACTGCCCACTCTCTCCATAGCTATTCAACATAGAACTTGAAGTCTTAGCCAGAGAACTGAGGGAGATGATGGGGACACAGACTGGAAAGGAGGAAGTCCAAGTGTTTTTATTTGCAGATGATATGATAGTATACACAAGTGACCCCAAAAACTCCATCCAGGAACTCCTATGGCTGATAAACACACTTTTAGCAAAGTAGTTGGATAAAAAATTAACACACAAAAATCAGCAGCCTCCTATATACAGACAACCGAAAGTCTGAGAAAGAAATCAGGGAAACATTAGCCTCAAATAATATAAAATATCTTGGTGTAACTCTAACCAAGCAAGTGAAAGAACTGTATGATAAAAACTCAAAGACTTTGAAGAAAGAAATTGAAGACAGAAAGATCTCCCATGCTCATGGATCAGTGAGAATAACATAGTAAAAATGGCCATCCTACCAAAAGCAATCTGCAGATTCAATGCAATTCCCATCAAAATTCCAACACAATTCTTCAAAGATCTGGAAAGGCCAATTCTCAACTCCATATGGAAACACAAAAAACCCAGGGCAACTAAAACAATCCTGAACAATAAAAGAACTGCTGGAGGTATCACCATTCCCAATTTCAAGTTGTACTACAAAGGTATAGTAATACAAACCGAATGGTATAGGCAAAAAAAAAAAAACCAGACTCATTGATCAATGCAGTCGAATTTTAAGACCCAGACATAAATCCACACACCTATGGACACCTGGTTTTTGATAAAGAACCCAGAAATACACACTAGAAAAAAGACAGCATCTTCAACAAATGGTGCTGGTCAAACTGGATGTCTGCATGTTGAAGAATGCAAATAGATTCGTATTTATTACCCTGCACAAAACTCAAGTCCAAGTGGATCGAACCTTAGCATAAAACCAGACACAATGAACCTGACAGAAGAAAAAATGGGGAACAACCGTAAACTCACTGGCACAGTAGAAGACTTCTTGAACAGAACACCGGTTAGCACAGGCACTAAGATCAACGATTAATAAATGGGACCTCATGAAACAGAAAAGCTTTTGTAAGGCAAAGGACACATCATTCAGACAAAGTGGCGACCTATGGAATGGGGAAAGGTTTTTACCAACTCCACATCCAATAGAGGACTAATATCCAAACTGTATAAAGAAATCAAGAAACTAGATATTAAAATACCAAATACCCCAATTTTAAAAATGAGGTACAGATCTAAACATAGAATTCTCAAAAGAGGAAACTCAAATGGCTGATAAACACTTTAAAAAATGCTCAATTTCCTCATCCATCCAGGAAATGCAAATCAAAGCTACTTTGAGATTCCATCTTACACCTGTCAGAACAGCTAAGATCAATAACACAAGTGACATCTCATGCTGGTGAGGATGTGGAGCAAAGGGAACACTCCTCCACCACTGCTGGGAATGCAAACTTATAAAGCCACTATGGAAATCAATATGGCAGTTCCTTAGAAAGATGGGAATCAATCTACCTCAAGACCCAGCAATACCACCACTATTGGGCACATACCCAAAGGACGCTTCATCCTACCACAAGGACACTTGCTCTACTATGCTCACGGCAACTTTAGTCATAATAGCCAGAAACTGGAAACAACCTAGATGTCCCTCAACAGAAGAATGAATACAGAAGATGTGATACAAATATTTATATTACTCAGTTCTTAAAAAAAGACAAGATGAAATTTGCAGGGAAATGAATAGAGCTAGAGATCTCCCTGGGAAAGGGAAATAGATTTTATGGGTGGACTGGAGTTGCAAAGCTCACATGAACTCACAGAGACTAAAGCAGCAAGCACAGGGCCTACATGGGCCCACACTAGGTAGGTCCTCTGCATACGTAATTCAGCTTTCAGCTTAGTCTTCTTACGGTACCTGAGGACATGGATTACTGGGTCTGGCTCCTGTGCCTTCTCCTGAAGCTCTTCCCTCCTGTTGGTTTGTCTATCTTTTTTTTTTTTTTTTTTTTTTTAAGTTTTTCGAGACAGGGTTTCTCTGTGTTACATCTCTGGCTGTCCTAGAACTCGCTTTGTAGACCGGGTCAGTCTCGAATTCAGAGATCTGCCTCCCAAGTGCTGAGATTAAAGGTGTGCACCACCACTGCCAGGCTTTTGTTTTAAATGTTACTTTTTTTTTTTTAAAGTAATACACGGCCGGGTGGTATATGAGTTTGAGGCCAGGCCAGTCTGGTCTACAGAGTGAGTTCCAGACAAAGTAACTTACACTACTGCGAAGAGTTAAAAAAAAGAAAGGTGCCTGGTTGAGCTCTCAGGTCTGTTGACTGCAGTAAAATGTGACATGACACAGTCTTCTACGCTGCAAACATTTTAATGATTATTGTTGAGCATACATATCAGAAATTTACGTCAAACTGCAACAAGTTAAATAAATGTTTATAATATACAAAGAAAAGACAACCAAACATAAAAGTTGCTGTGAGTGTGCCTTGCACCTAGACCAGTGTTTCCCTCTCTTAATATATCTTTATTTTTGAGCTGCACAAACACACTTTAGAATTTCATCTTTATAGAATGGTATTTAGGAACAAAAAATAAACTCCCACCTCAAAGAAATAAAAAGGCTGTGCATGATTATGTGCTGAACCAATAGAGAACACTAGAATACTCTGGTAGTGCAGGCATCATTAAAAAGGAAAAGAAAAAGCCTGAGATGCTCATTAACACTCTATGTTTGAAGGAAGGAAGCAGTATGTTTGACCAAGGAGCTAAAGAGCCAGCAAAACGGGGTCAGTGATGGCAACCGTAGTGTATGGAGTATGAAACGAGGACAGCTTGATACAAACACAGTTAGGGTTCCCAGTGAGCACTGAAGAGCTGAGAGGCTGCTCTGTGGAACAGTAGGTAGAACCACCTTTTCCAGTCACGTGAGCCCTTGTAAAGCAGCAGCACAGTCCCGCCCTGTGCTGGGTCCCTGCTGGCTGGGTAGCTAAGGGATTTATTTCTTTGTCATTAGCAGCTAAGGAACTTACTCCACATGTTCTCAAAGCCTTAGAGGTGGGACACAAGGCAAGGTGACATTAGTGTGAGGATCACACACTTCTCTGCAAACCAAGCAAGAGGCTTCACTTGACTTGTCTCTGCGCTCTCCTTTCTGCATTCCAACCTCAGTTGAGATGAAAGCCTTTCTCCATTGTAGCAGCCAGCAAGCGCTCTCTCATGATCTCCTCAGAGGAATATTCAGGCAACTTAAGATAATGGACACAAGTGTTGACCGATGGATAGCTGGCGTCAGTAGCATCAACCTAGAGCAGGACAGGGAACACAGAAGAGCGTGAGTGTATCGTTCTCACTGCCTCTTAAGCCTACTGTAATCAAGTTCCACGTGGCTTCTCCACTAGCTGCTTGGTACCTTTCGTACAACCGTGAGCCTGGGGTGCAGGTTAGCCAGTCCGCCCGGGGGGAGAGTTGAACAGCCAGTGGTGAACTGCAGGAATGCTTTCCTTTCATCCGAGGACATGCCACACAAAACCCTCACAAACCTGAGGAATCCAGGACTGAAAGGACAAAAACAGAGCTGTGTTGATCTGGCCATGGATTGACATGAAAACATGACGTACTCCTACCACTTTGTTAAGTCAACAATACCCCCACCCCCAGCAATATACACACGCTAGAAGATCAAGACTGTCTAAGAACCGCTGCGTTAGGTAATAATGGGCCGACATGGCACTTTTAAAACATCAAAGGCATTCATTCTCTCACACCAGAGTAGGAACTGAAACAATGAGGTACAAGATTAAACATACAACAAGCTCAAAAATCACAGTTGAAGATACATTTGCATAATTACCAGATAAGGCTACATTTATCAGAGTGTATATGATCTACGTTCATCAGTAAAATAATCAAGTCTTGTGACATATTTTACTGAAGTAAAACGAAACACTACCTATCAACGAAGATGCCACAAGGCAGATGGGTTGTATAATCACCCTGCTAAAAGAAGCCAGACCAGAGAGTCTACACAGAAGACTACACAATTTCACTTGGACTTCAACCTGGGTGCTTCTGTGTTACACTCAGTAAAACCTTCACATGCATGCAATGTAGCCTAAGGGTTTACAATTTCCCCAACTGAAAAAACAGTGACTGAACTCAGTGAGCCAAGGAGCGTAAGCATGAGTCATCCTGGCACCCCACGACTTGCCTCCAGACTGGGAATGGAGTTTTCTAAATTATAGTTCTTGGAAAATCTGTCAGTTGATTGTTAGACACGAAAAAGTTTGTTCCTTGGAAATTATCAACACATACCTGTCACGTGTATAGCCCAGCTTAGGTTCGGTGTAATTGATAATGTCCTCTGCTGCCCAGGATGGTGACTGATTGCCACAGAGAATCATCTGTACCTCCTCATGGCTGAAGGAACTTAATTTCTCCATTGGAAAAACTTTATTAAATCCATCTACATTACACACACCAGAAACAAACATGATTACCAAATGCTCAATTAAAAACCCAAATCTTTGTACAGTAAGATGGGCCATGGGCAATCCCCACACCCTCACACCCCCACAAAGAAAACCGATGCTTAATATCACTAATGTGAGCACAAAGAATATTGCTCACTGTAGTCAATAGCCAAATTCTCATTTCTTGTAACTATCCAGGCAGACCTTGACAGCCGTCACAAAAGCAGCCAAGGTTGTGTTCATGTTTTCAAGTGATTTACAGTATAATTCATATATTATACATATACATATTCATATACAGTATATATCTAATTCATATATTCATCATGGAATACAGCATGTGTACAAATTTATGTCCACTTACAAATGAAGACCTGAGGGTGAGGGCCAGAAGACTCCGTTCCTCTAGAGGAGTTAGCAGAAGGTATACTACAGCTTAGTGTTCAACCAGTCCCGTCTACGCTGCAGGACCTAACTATCTAGAGGACCAGAACCTACAGGCAAATTCAGTGATACTCAGCAGTGGTGGCGTTAACGTCAAAGGACAAAGAACTGCGCTGTCCTTTCAAATTACCTCGAAAGGCTTCCATCTGTCTCTGAATACCCGTGTGCATACAGAAGTCAAACATCAAATCCACATACTCTTCTGCATTGTCCACTGTGATCATCTGCAAAGGAAGGTTTGCCAGCATTAGCTGACTTCACTTTACGGAGCCAGTTACTCACTGTAACTGGCTTTGCTAAGACGATCTTTCAGAGTCTAAGGACTAGACAAGAGCAAATCTTTACCTCATCTTCACCACTTGGCTTGAGATCCACAGCTGTGAAGCCGTATATTCTTGAAGAAGGGCAGAACTGGAAATTTAAACTGAAAGTTCAAAAGGACGAGATTACTATGCAGCAACTGTCAGGGTTTGTAACTGCTGTGAACATTACTTTAATAGGCACAGATGTCTTACACTTTTTATGCTACCTTTGTTATATTATGTAAAGATGTGTTGCTGTTTCACCTTGCCTGCCTAAGGCACCTGATTGGTCTCATAAAAAGCTGAACAGTCAATAGCTAGGCAGTAGAGGGACAGGCAGGGCTGGTGGGCACAGATAAGAAGGAGGAGATAGGAGAGAGAACAAGGAGAATGAGTTAGAAAGAGAGGGAGACACCCGGGCGAGCTAGCCAGGCAGGCTGTCAGCCAGCTGGACGTGGAGTAGGACATACAGAATGAAAGGTAAAAAGCCCAGGGCAAAATGTAGATGAAGAGAAACAGGTTAAAATAAGTTATATGAGCTAGTGGAATGGGCCTAAGCTAAGGCCGAGCATTCATAACTAGTAAGTCTCTATGTCATGGTTTGGGAGCTGGCAGGTGGCCCAAAATAAAGTCTGCTACATATAACATTACTGCGAAAATCACAAATGCTCCCATGCTCCACCAACAAAAACCTACACACCATCTTACAGTGAATCAGGCATACCTAAGTTTCAGTATTTATTTACTTGAAACGTTGGGGGATCAAAGCCAGGGCCTTGATAAGAGACTAAGTCTTTAAGGGCAAAACCTTGTGCACAAAAACTATTAGACCAATGTGCAAACCTTTCTGGCTTTGCAAAGACTACATAAAAACATAGCCTGTCATGATTCACGTCCTCCTAAAGGAAAAAAAAATTATCAAACTCAAGATTTCTACAGTGAATTATTATAGGAGCATGTTTATAAGTCATTTTTCCCAGGGAAGAAAATATTGCTTCATTTGTTATTTACAATGTATACAAAGTGTATATATATATTTAGAGGGAAAAATAATCCTTTAATATATAGTTATCTCAATTTTTTTTCTTTTGACAACATCTCACTGTACAGCCCTGGTGGCTAGCCTGGAACTCACTATGAAGACCACACTAATCAATGCCGAGCTCAAGTAAAGGCATGCACCACCACAGCAGGCAGCTCTCTAGCCCCAGTGACGGAGAACATTCTCAGACATGTGTCACTAGTCAATGTTTCTGCTGCGCAAACATAAACCATACTTAAACAAGTCTAGGTGGTGCAGTCTACTACACACCCAGGCTCTATGACATACATAGATATTATGCTGGCTTCAAATCTGCACAGCATGTTACTGTACTGAATAGTGCAGGCAAGTGTATCACAATGGTAAATATCCGTGACTAAAAACAGGTAGATATAGGAAAGCTACAATGAGGAAATCAAGTAACAGAATGTTAAGTCCACTTTAACTGTATATGTGGTCCACCTATGACTAAAACACGCATGTAGCGTTATAAGTGTATAACCATTTATCAAACACTAGTTCTCACAATTACTAGCAAACATTTAAAAGGAAATATGAAAGCCATGCACCAATCTCAAAACACAGGCAACTGTACTTGAAGGTATGACACTTCTGTGTACAGGAAATGTATCAAGACTACAATACCAGAGTTATTTGACAACAGTCAATAAAGGCTATATGCCAATCATTTCTGACCTTTGCACAGTAGGCTATCAGATAACCCCCCAAAAATATAATGATTAATGTTTTGTCTTTTTCAAAGCCATCTCTTATGTAACCCAGGCTAGCATTGAACTTTCCAGGTAGGCAAAGATCACCTTATATTTTTGATTCTCCTTTCTCCACCTTCCCAGCACTAGAATTATGGGCACGTGCCCCCATGCCAGGTTCTATGCAGTGCTGGAGATCCAACCCAGGGCTCTATGCACACGAGGCAAGCACCTTACCAACCAAGCCATACACCTGATACAGTGTTATCTTCTATAATAATAAACTAGAGGTTCAAACAGATAATCAGTATCTTCTAGTATCCACCCATGTGCTCCAGACTTTATTCATAAGCTACAGACCCACAGGGACCGAGAAACAGAAACCTTTAACTCCTCATTTGTTAGGTCCAAGAATGAATACATAAATCTTACCCTAAATCCTCTATGCTAAGTGGAGGTCCAGAACCTGATGGATTCTTGAGCACTAATTCCTGTAACTTGGTATTCTTCTCATCTTCAGAAAGACCTTTATTGCCTAAAATCTGGCGCCTCTTGATAGCAAGTTCTTTAATTTCTTTTAAAAATCTGGCCCTGTGAGGATTTACTAGTTCAAAATCTTCCCAAGTCAAAATTCCATTAAACCAGGCTGGGGGTTTGGGCTTAGGGGGATCAAGGATAAATTCCGATTTTGAATCTTCTTCAAAGCTTCCCACTGAGAGAGTGTCATGACCTTCTTCTGTAGACGCTTCAGACTGACTTTCAGTACAGTGCAAGTCTCTGTCACCTCGTGACTCATAGATCAGTTTGCTCATATTGCTTTTGATGTCACCCATGCACATAAGTTTAAAGAAAGGCTTAGAAATAGGTAAGTCTACCAGTCTATTGTCTTGAATACATTTGGCCAAGAAAATTCCAAGGAAATGAAAGAGTTTTGTGATCCTTTCAAGCTCATCACTGTCTTGTGGAAATGGCGCTGTGAACAGCCCACATGATCGCTGTACATAGTACCCAGGAGGCTTCAATCCACCTCCAAGATCAACCTATTGTTTAGAAAGGAAACACAATAAATGAATAAACATATAAAAAAACAGTTACCAAACCTTCCATTACCATCTAAAAAAGTCATAAATATGAAACATTTTTAAAAATTTAGTCATCTAAAGATGTATGAACATTAATTAACTTTGGCAATCAAATTTAATCCCTTAGAAATATTTTAATGGCACTAAGGTTATTCAATAATAAAAGTAGAAGCCAGCCTGGGCAAAACAGTGAGACCTTATCTCCAAAAACCCAAACCTAGGGCTGTCAAGCTGGCTAATTGGTTTAGAATACTGGCCACCAGATACCTGAGTTCAGTGTCTATGACCCTACGGTGGAAGCAGAGAGTGGACTCTTCCCACAAGTTGGTTTCCACATACAACATGGCATGTGCACATAGCACTGCAGGCGTACACTTGTCCACACAGATGCAACACAAGATTTAGAAGTGAGCACTCACCATAAGCCTGCTGGCCTGAGTTCTTTCCTACTGGAATCCACATGCAGTAGGAAAGAACCAACTTCTGAAAGTTGTCCTCTGACCTCCACACCTCCCCCCTCCCCCACCGTCTCTCTCTCTCCATGGAAAGAGTTTTTGTTTTTGTTGTAATTTAAAAAGGGCTGGCAATGTGGCTCTGTGGTAAATTGGTTTCCTGGCATCCATAAAGCACTGGGTTTAAGCCTCAGTATTGGGGTAGGGATGAGGTCTTAAATAAAAAATAAAAACAAATAACAATCTTTAAAAGTACAGCCAGGGGACTGGAGAGCTGGCTCAGAGGGTTAAGAGCCCTGGCTGCTCTTGCAAAGAACCTGGGTTCAGTTCCCAGGACCCACACGGGGGTCACAACCACCTATTATCTCCACTTCCAGGTAATCCAATGGTCACATCTGCTCTCCCCCAGCATTAGGCATGCATGTGGGGCATATACATACATACAGAAAATACTCATATTCATAAAATAAAGTAAATACATTTAAAACATATTTAAAAAACCAAGTACAGCCAGAAAACCTGGCACAATCTACTTTTAACATTTGTGTGAAAGCAGTCATAACTCAAAACACAAGGTAAGAAATAAATCTCGCCGGGCGGTGGCGGCGCACACCTTTAATCCCAGCACTCGGGAGGCAGAGCCAGGCAGAACTCTGTGAGTTTGAGGCCAGCCAGGTCTACAACAGAGTGAGTTCCAGGACAGGCTCCAAAACTACAAGAGAAACCCTGCCTCAGAAAAAAACAAACAAACAAACAAACAAATCTCACATGACGAGATTCATCATCTGGAAAGTTGTCGTCACAGAGCCAAGTCCCCAAGTCAGTCCTCTGGAATTCGGCTGCCACAAGCGCGTAAAACTCTAAAGTGGGTCCCAAGCCAGTTCCTTCTTCTCCTAGAAACTCAACCTAAAACAACAGAAGAATGGTAAAGAAAGGGTCACTTTGTACAACGTTTGGTTTTGTTTTGTTGGTGTTTTATCTAGAGACAGGGTTTCTCTGTGGAACAGCTCTGCTTTGTAGACCAGGCCAGCCTCGAATTCACAGACAGTCCTGCACCACCATGCCTGGCACATCTTGTTTTTTTCAACGAATCAGTTCCGCCCAATCTGATTCCGTAGCATCTCCTTTCTCAGAACAGCAACAGTATGGTACACAACACAGACACGAGATTTGGGGTCCTCAAGTTTTCATTTTCCGTTACTGGACCATCAGGCACTGTGCTAAGTACTGTGCACATATTAGCTGTCGTAAGTTTTGGAGATTCTATCTCACAATCCAGCAGAATAAATAAATCTGACCTTTCCATCAGAGGAAACCAAAACTCAGATAAGCATTTGCTTGAAGAAAGGATGGTATACGGTTTTTTTTCACCTGGGTTTTTATGACCAAAAGCCTAAATCCCCTAGTTGTGGTTTAAGCAGTCACCTTGGAGGCTTCTGAATATTCTGTCTGATCTAAAAAACAACACTTACACAGCACATCGGGAAATACAGAAGTTAAGAAATAGTTAGGTAAAAAAAATGCAATGAGCCAGGCAGTTGTGGCACACGCCTTTAATCCCAGCACTCAGGAGGCAGAGGCAGGCAGATCTGTGAGTTCGAGGCCAGCCTGGTCTATAGAACTAGTTCCAGCACAACCAGGGCTCCACAAAGAAACTGTGTCTCAAAAAAACAAAAAACAAAATGAAACGAAACAAAGAAGAAGAAGGAGGAGGAGGAGAAGAAGAGAAGAAAAGGAAGAAAAAGAATGTGATGGAACAATAGGATAAAAGCAAAGAGAGTTTGTACATAAAGCAAAGGTAATAAACCGTGACATCTAGAGGTTTATCACATCTGTTGTAACCAGTTTGTGATGTGAAAGATCAAAGTAGCTTATTCACATCTGTCATAGGTCAATGTGTAAATGAGCCAGACAGAAATGACCAGGACAGCATCTCAGAAGTAAGTACAATATCACCCCAATGTAGGGGAAGTAATACTAAAGGACCATCTGTTCCAAAAACACAGATTATCTACACGCAGCTTCACGGGAGGGTATGATTCCTTTGTGTGTATTGTTCAGTCTGACTTGGTAAAAAAAGGTCACAACCCAGACGCTGATGATCAAGACAAGACAGAGCATTCTAAGATGCTCTGCTGGGAAATGCTTCTGCACAGAGAAAAGGAATTCTTTTTGCTTTTCTGCCAGGGTTTTACATAGTGGAGGATACAGATCACCCAGTGCCCTTCCTTTGCAGAGATTACCTCTAGAACTGACTTCCGATCTGCGTGGATCTGCATGACATTCTCAGCCCACTCCATCAGTGATTCACCACGTGGCACTTTCACTCTTTCGTGCTTGAGCCGACCGACTCTAAACTCCCCAGGGTCATCTCGCCTTACACTGCTTGTGGTCCTTGTTCGCTCCACCGTGGCTTCTCGTCGGTTCTGCAGCCACACTATTGCTCTGAAACACAACACCAGAGTCCTCAGAGCACTTGAAAGGAATGCTAAACCAGCCCAGAAGGCACAGACTGAAGGGACTGTTTTTCTATTATTATTATTATTATTATTATTATTATTATTATTATTATTATTATTAT
>CABHPH010106636.1:1588-11834 GCA_902168325.1 Peromyscus nudipes
ATTGCTTCTATGAGATTAACATTGCTAGCATATGGATCTCCAGCCATAATTATAAGATACTTAATGAGTTCCCTGATATATAGGAACCCAGATTCTGAAGTTTCAGGAAAAGTTCAGTTTGATAATTATTATAATTTAGGAGATTCTAGAAATTTCACAAAGAGGATTCTGTGCTTATGGTTTATAAAAGTGGAAGAATAAGATTAAGAAATCAATGCATCACTAAATAAATTTTGTAACTCTCAAAAGCTGAAATTCTGTATAAGAAGTAATGTCAGGGAAAGTTAAGTCAGCAACCCATAGCTGCACAAATGATGAGAATGAGGATGGTGATGGAAAGATGGATGTGTGTATATTATTATTTGGCTACATGATGAAGAATCTACCTATCTCTCCTGTCTCCAACCCAGCTGTATTTAATTAAAATCTGTGTGGTTTTCATCAATAATTCAGAGTGGTATAATGGTAATATGAAACCTATCCTCTGTGCTTCATGCTTATGTGCTCTGGGAAATGGCCATAGGTAGTTCTTCAATGGATGATATGCAGGTGTGTGTGGTGGTGAGTCTAACTTGCAGATATTTATTCTCAGATGGACAGAGGTAGCAGTGAATTGCAGTAGTATAGATTCAAAGATGGCTAAAGCTCGGATGAGGAAATTTGCTTGATGAATAAAGAAAGTGGGAAAGAGATGCCAGAGAAATTATAGTCAGTATGATTATGCAAATAATTCAGTGAGGAATTGGACAGGAAATTTTGATGATCTGCACAATCCTTTCCTTCAGTGCTGGGCCATTAATGGCCTTGATCATTGCATTCTACTTAGATATGAAGATTTATTAAATTCTATAAAGATGGTTTTAAAATGCATGGTTTTAAATCACCCACTGGAAGAGAAACTTCTGGAGCAGCAAATGTCTTAGGTTGTAATTTTATAAGGTAGGCAACAAGAATAATGATTTCTATTTGATTTAATATCTAAAAGAGATTATTTTCAAGTCTGGAACAAAGGGAGACAGTGAAACATATCCTATTTTATCTTTGGCTGTAAAACATTACTTTATAAGAAATATAGGGAAAAATTGCAAGGTTGGCATCACTGATTAAGATGTATTACTGTTAAAAGATAATTATTTTTAGTGTAATCTCTGAGAGTCATTCCCACATAAAATAAGTAAAATATCCCCTGTAGATTTGGAACTTAAATGTGTTCCAACATTTAAAAGTAAGAAATTTAAGGAACATGAGCATGTGACTTCCTTACCTGAAATAAGTACTAGGCTTGAAGTCATGGATAAATTGGAAAATTAGACCATACTGTTAACAAATGTCACCTGTCGTACTTAAAGAGCTGAAGGACTTTCATAAGTGCCCTCTGTTCTTATTTCCATCTTTTGTTTCACACTCTTTGCTAGCTTTAGGCTATAAAACATGTTTTCCTAACATCATAAAATATGTAAGATGTATTGTGTGCTTGTCAGAACATAATCTGCTCAATTAACATTTGAGCCACCATTTTCCAGGTAATTTCACTTTGTCATTTCAGTATAATGATGACCTCAGAGATCTTTATCTCTAGAGCAGTGGTTCTCAACCATCCTAGTGATTCGACCCTTTAATACAGTTCTAATGTTGTGGTGACCCCCCAACCATAAACTTATTTTTATTTCTACTGCATAACTGTAATCTTGCTATTGTTATAAATTATAGTGTAAATATCTGATATGTGACCCCTGTGAAAGGGTTGCTCAACCTCCAAAGGGGTTATGACCCATAAGTTGAGAACTGCTCCTCTAGAAGTACCATAAAATATAGCAAATGTTATTTTCATATTTTTTTTTGGTTTTTCGAGACAGGGTTTCTCTGTGTAGCTTTGTGCCTTTCCTGGAACTCACTTGGTAGCCCAGGCTGGCCTCGAACTCACAGAGATCCGCCTGCGTCTGCCTCCCGAGTGCTGGGATTAAAGGCATGCGCCACCACCACCCAGCTGTTTTCATATTTTAAGGTAAACCCCACTCTTCTTTTTAAAATAAGGTGATGTAAAGAATAAATCTCAGTAGTTTGAAAAACAACTCAATATAGCTGCACACATTTATGTGTATATGTCAGCTTTATAACAAAGTGTGTAACTAGTACAAATTTGGCATTGAGGCGTATAAAACATTCCCAGTGGTCAATTAGGACAATTTGAAAGATGTAAAGTTACATAAAATGAAAAGTTTTGCAACAATTATACTTTGCTTCAAGAATATGTTCGCAAAATGTCACCAAGCATCTTTTTTTTTTTTTTTGAGTTATCTGTGGACTGTGCTGATAATTAGAACCTGGGAATAGTTGTAAGAGTTTTTCTAGGTCAAACATCTATAAAAGCATAAATGAGAACCAAACATTCTACAAAACTGAGCATTTCATTCATTGTCCATTTTATCCTAATTTTGTATGCCTTTTGCATTACACTGATTCAATCTCACAAAAAGATCTGTAGACCTGGATTTTAATTTATCTGCTTCAATTATTTACATATAATATAGTCCTATCACAAATGCTATGTGTAGAAAAATTAACTTCATATAAGCCTTCTATGAGGTAACAACACAAAACTTAGTAATTGCTTGAATCATAACATAATGATATTAATTTTCATTTGAACCATGTTTCATGCTCATAATTTAATGTTATCATTATTAATCAAATAACTATATACAGGATATATACTATATCCTGTACTTTGTTTTAAACCAGTTTTTGTTCATGGTTTGAATTCATTGGTATGATGGTTTTATGGGATGTAACCACATTTTATGAGAGCCAATACTTTCTTTTACAGCTATCAAAAGCAATGCACACGATGTGATAGAAGCCTAACTTGGAAAACAACATTATTCATATGAATTAATTGTGACAAAAATTGTGTATTGCAGATATGTAGTGCACATTATTTTGAGAGAGATTCACTTGGAATGGTCCTGAAAACTTTTCTCTCATATTGTGAAACTATTCTGATATGGTGATATTTGAAAGTCATTTTGTGTAAGAAGTGAGGCCAAAGATATTGTTTCTGTTTGGCTTGATGCTGACAGATTCACAGAGGCATTTCTGTTAGCCAGTTAGCACACTCAGGGAAAATAAATCACGTTCATTTTTTTTTTTGTATCACCCAATTAGATACTTCTGCTTTGTGTTAAGAATAGATTTTCATCAAATCTACCCCTCTTGTTCTCCTCTAGACTTACGTCAACAATCAATATAGGGGAAACAACTTCTTGCTGTGAAATCTTGAGCACATTAATTTGAGCTCCTATTAATAAATATGTTATTTAACAAAGGGAAGCATTGTTTTTTCCTTTCTCTGATTACTGTAATATTTCTATATCTATAGTTATTCAAAGTCCAACACCTTGATGTCTGGTAGTTACTTACACCTTCGACTTTAAAAAACCAGGTGAACAAACTGCAGAAACTTAATAAAAAAGGTTTTGATTAATATGCACACTCGATATTCATGGAGTAGCTGCTTGATTTATTTTCTTTTACATATTCCAACAAATGCTATTCAGTTGAAGTTACCTGTAGCGTACTGAAAATGTGACACTAATTAGTTCAGAAAGTCTTGATCATGATGAATCTGTAATGATTGGCTCTTGTTTCAAAGAAGATTTGCTTTCAGTTTCTGCACTAGGTAACTTGTTTTGTGTGTTATTTACTGATTCCTTGCTGTTTTTGTTGTTGTTTGGATCTTTCTAGATGCTCTACTAATTGGTCAGGTACACAATGTGAGAGGCCAGCCCCAAAAAGCAGCAAGTCTGAGCACATCAGCACAAGTAAGTGCCACAGAATAAATTTCTGTCTAGAAACTATAGAAGCCATTTCATCTTTTAGGTAGTCATTGAGGGATATGAGACTTCAAGGGATGATATTAATAATCTCATGTAATTAGAGAATAATATTGTCTTGACACCTTTCAGGTACTGTTGAAAATGAAACCTGATTGGTCAGATTATGAAGAAGTAAATTTTCAAACAAACTTTGTAAGGGGTTCTATCTCTTTAAATGTTAATATATATAATAATATATGCATGTATCATCTGTTGTTTATAACACTGCCATCTCAGAGCAGACCTTCCTCAATCAATATTGTGTGTTCTTCTCTATTCTGTGACAAGATGTAAATTTTTTCAAAATAAGACATAAAAAATGTCTTCATTATTCATATATATTGTCACATAATTGGACCTTGAATTAGGAGATTGGAAAGTCCATAATGAGAAACAAGTGAGAATATGCATAGAGGAGGAAAATTATGTCACTGATGACAAACCTTAAATTTGGCGATTCACTTCAGGAGACATGAACAATAATCATACTATTTCAATACATATAAATGGCAAAGAAAACATGAAGATTGAGATTATATGACTTTTGTATATTAGTAATAGGCTGTGATGCTTTTTATCTACTTATTCCTTACTCCTGTTTCCAAATAGTGTCTCTATTCTCCAAGCAAGAGTTTCTAAATTTCTAACACTTGTAAGTTTTAATAACTATGAGCATTTTGTAAAAATGGCATATACTTCTAAAATAGTGGTTCTCCACGTTCCTAGTGCTACAACCTTTTAACACAGTTCCTCATGTTGTGATGACCCACTATCCCAAAATTATTTTTGTTGTGACTTCATAACTATAATTTTACTACTGTTATGCATTGTAATATAAAGATTTTTAGAAATAGATGTTTGACAGAGAGGTTGGGACTCACAGGTTGAGAACCACTGTTCACAAAGACTATTTTGGGCATAAATATTGTAATCTTAATAGATGAGGTGTGTATTCGTTGGTCACAGAGCACTTGGATTTTCATTTTAGCTGTGAATACATGAACATAATGATAGGGAGGACTAGAGTACTAGAACTTGGGAAATGGTTTATAACAGGTTATGTGTGACAGATTTATTTATACTAATGCTATACACTAAATAGAGACAGACAAAAATGAATATTTGCTCTTTTTAACAAGTTTAGAACTCAAAATAATATTATTATAAATGTTTGAAGGTGCATTGATGTAAAAGTGATGTTGTAAACTATTTAAACATCTTACTAATCATTAAGAACATTTAAAAATGGTAACATGCAGTTGAAATCGCCAGCTTGTAGACAACAGAACCATAAAGGCAACATTGATATGGTGAGGTGCGTTTATCCTTCCTTCAGGGAAGTTTCTCATGGGTCTCATTTAGAGAAAGTACAGATTCTTTGACAGGAAAAGGAATTTCAAACATTAGTGAAATTATCTAAAAGGAAATAATGAACCAGAGTACAATGTCTATCGAATTTTCTAAATTTTTCATAAAGGCTATACTTAGAGAAAATTTGAATCATAGAAAGTGGTTTGGAGAACGATGTTCCAGGTATTTTCACTGTGAGTGAGACATTTAAACATTTGCATGGGCAACAGCCTCCTCTGGAAGAAAATATGTCAGATTACAGAAAACAGCCCTGAAACAGGACGTGAGGTGTGAGGAGATGTTCCGAGTAGTGCTGTCCTGATTTCTGAGACATTCCCTTCCTTCTTTCTCTGAAAGTCTCTATAATTAATGGAAACATCAGTGGATATTGAAAGGGCCTTCACTATTCAATCCTTACATTATCACAAAAGGAGTTACCTTCCCCAAACAATGATTTTATTAGAAGATGACTGAACTTGCTTCTGAGTGCTGGAGAGTACTTCTGAGAGCCTCACATTTAGATACCCAGAGCAGCAGTGCAGGAAGAAACCTCAATGTGTTTTTTGTTGTTGTTGTTTTAATTAGAAATTTACTACACTTATCCTTGCAAGAGGAATAGGAAAAAAATGTAAGAAGAAATGGCTAGTTCACAGTTCAAATTCTTACTTCATGGATGTAAATACCCAGGTTGCTGCAAGATTACCATGGTTTTTCAGCCATGCTCATACAGTGATTTTGTAGGTTGTTCAACAATGTTGTTCCAGCCCACAGGATGAAAGCCATGCTCAGAGAATGGTGTTTATTTAGAAGAAAGTAGGGGGGGTGTTCTTATTATCTCAGGTAAAATCCCATGATTTTCAATGTTTGTTGAGTACTCCTCAAACATGAGCAGAAGTCATTTGTCCATGAAGAATATTGTGATTCCATGTTACACTTCCAAATAAAACAGTGAGTAAGCACAGAGTATTGGCTGCTTACCCATTGCTGTGAAAAAACACAATGATCAAAGTCATGGAAGAAACTATTTATTTGAACTGTGGATACAGAGGGTTGAAGTTCACAATGATAGAGTGGAAGAAGCCTGTGGTAGGCATGGTGGCTGGAGCAGGAAGCTGAGGCCTCACATCTTGAACTGAAAACATGGAACATAGAGGGAATGTGGAATGATGTGTGGCTTTGAAACCTCAAAGCCATCCTTGTGACACACTTCCTCCAGCAAGAGCACACATACTAAACCTATCGAAAGTGCCACCAAATGGAGATCAAGTGTTCAAACATCTGAGCCTCATTGGGGCCTTTCTCATTCAAATCACTACATGTGTAAACATCGCCCTGATTAGGAGAGTGGTGCCTTCCTTTGACATCTCTTGTCTCTCTGCATGAAGATTTGCTCCCTAATTCATGCATAGCTTTCATATTCATCTCCAAGTAGCACTACAGGTATCTTCTGGGTCTTGGTGCTTCAAATGCTGAAAAAACAGCTCGAGTAATTGTGCAGAACTGTTATTCTAGTACTTTGTGCTCAGATTCTACTTGAAAAGCTGCTCTGTCTTGTCTGAATAGTTTCAAACTCAGAATAAGAGATGTCATTTCATATTCCTATTTTAAAGTCACATAAAATTTTAGAGAGAGTGGCACTCAAATTTTGAATTGTACTATTTGTAGTGTGTGCTAAAATTAAGATAAAATATACTCAGCATTTTTGTGAGGGCAATATTGGAAAGGTCTTGCCTTTACTGTAGCAAGAGGTATATCATTTCAACTCTTTCCTGAATCATCCTTATTTAATTTAAATGACATCCTAAGTCATTTGTTATATTTTAACACAAAAAATCTGATTACATGATACCAAGACTGTGAAATATGCAAATATGGGAATATTACTGATATGATAACATCTCCCTTCCAATTCTCCCAAAGCCACGATTAAAATAAATAAATAAATAAACTGAAGTAAGTCTCAAACACTGTAGTACACCCTGGAAATAGGGCAAAAAGTAAGATGGGTGGCTCTGTGTGAATAATGAAGCTTAAGACTCTATTAGGATACAGGAGACTTAAAACAATATGTGAGCACATATCTGGTTATTTCTCTGTGAAAAGGGGGCCAAACTAGAACCTGGCAGAGTTTGACTGATGTTACAGAGGGTTTTGATTTGGAAATATTAAAAGGAGCAGAGGTTCAGAAGCATGAGGTACAACAGCTCTGGGAGTAGAAAGACGTCCAAAGGAAGGAAAGTCACTGATTCCAGGAGCTGCAGAACAAGGGGAGGGGACAGAGTGGAACTGGCCCGCAATGAATGGCACACTCTTGCAGCCACTTCGTAGTTAGCTTGGCTTAGCTGGAATGTAATATTTAATACTTTCTTTATAGTTTTCACAGCAATTCACAATATCTTTTGAGAATGCATTCTAATCTTTTTATATAAAGACATTTTATCTCTATAACCATGTATTAAAATGTAGAATATCCTCTACTATGCCAAAACTTGCCTAATTTATGCTCACATTTTATTTATTTATTTATTACTATAACTTCAGCAATAAGAAAGATGCTATTTTCTTAGGCATGGCAATGTGTACCTGTAATTCCAGAAGCTGGGATGCAGAGGAAGGAGAATTGCTAGAGGATTGAAAACCACCTGGGCTAGATAGTATGTTTGAGGCCAGCTAAAAGTGCATAGTGAGATAATGTTGCAATTATAAGCAGATAAATAATCCCTTCCCTTTATCGTCATGATTCTAAACTTTCAGTTCTCCTCTCTTGAGGCAACTCAGACTTCCTTTTGTGACACTTCTGCTTTCATTCACTGTGGATAACTCACCATCTGCTCCTTTTCACTGGGTGTGTTCTCTCCTATGGCTATGGCTATATGTACTGCCCTTTTCTCTCAATTTAGCATCCTTGGCAAGCCCTGTTTTGCTGACCTCAGTTGTCAATCCTGTGCTAATTATGTGAAACTCCTAGCATCTTCCTATCTTCTCATGAGTCTGAGACTTACACCCTATACTCCTAGAGAATCTCCAGCTCAGTATATACCCAGATTTTCCTGGTGTTTCTCCACCCAAACAACTGACATTATAGAAGGCTGCAAAATTGACCTAGGCACCTGAGCAGCACAAGTTATATATGAACTTTGCTTTCTATCTCTTAAATTAAACCAAACAATGCAATCATAATGTATTTCTTCCCAGTTTTTCAACATTGTTTCTTTTTCTTCAGTAGTATAAATTACCAGCTCATTAATATGTCTTACACATACCTTCCTAATATCTCCTCTATTTTCTTGTATGTCACATGTCCTCCTAACTATCCATTCATCACCCCAACCCGGTGGTTATTTAGTGCTTCATTTTAATCCCCTGGGTTTTCATACTCTTTTAGGGGCTGAAGAGTACCCATTCTTCAGTTCTCAATGGATAATTCTTATGAGGCTCAGACTAGCTGGATATTCATCCTTTATATCCCCAGGGCAATATCTACCTTTTTATAAGGTAGTATTTAAGATGCCATGCTTTTTGTTGTTATAGTAGTAGTTGTTGTTGTTTTGAGACAGGATCTCTATGTATCCCTGGCTGTTCTGGAACTTGATATGTAAAGCAGGCTGGCCTCAAAATCATAGAGGTCTACCTGTCTTTGCCTCCCAAATGCTGTGCTTGGATTGAAAGCATTCGCCACTATGCCCACAAGACGCCATGTTTAATGAAGCTGTTTGTTTCATTATCTAATATATGTCAAGTGCCATGAGAGGAAGTGCATACATATTCATAGAGCAAAGTTAAAGTTCATGTTAAGATGTATTTGTTAAATGAGAACTCAACATATGGGCCTCAGGTCATCTTAACAACTGTACTATTTGCAGAGAAAAGAGAAGTAAAAGTTTTGCCCTCAAAGGGCAAATATATTGTGAAATGTGTAAAATATGGGCACACAGGGTGTTATAATGCAATCATTTCTTAAGCATGTATAAAACTCTTTCTACATTATCAGGATAGTGATAGCTACACCAATATGAGATGACCAAAGACAACATGTACATTATAACTGAATAACGTGAAACAATTTGTCCAAGTCAACATTGCTAGTATGTTTTGAAAAGGAGCAGTTTGATGCATTGTGGCTTCAGGAGAGAGTCAGGGCTGCCTCTTCCAGGGAAGACTAAGTATCCAGAACTACATTACAAAGAAAAACTTGTTTTGTTCATTATGACATTACTGAGCTAGTTCCCTCTGCTCGCTCACCCTTCCCATCAGTTTACAACTCACTTTTCATAGGTTGGATTCTTACAGGCTAAAAATATGTTTGCTGATTAGCACACTATATTGAAACTTTTTTTATTGTATATAGATCTTTTATTACAATATATTCTGATGTTCTCCACCAAATCTACCCAGTTCCTCCCAATTTTTCTACCCATCCAAATCCATAGCACTTCTTTCTCATTAGGATGAAAACAGGAATCTAAAAATAAAAACAATAAGTAATAAATAATAAATAATAATAAAAATAAACAGGTAAGATAACAAATAAGCCAAAGAAAGAGCTCTTGATTAACTATATATTTTAAAATTCTCAAACATTTATAATATTGGTTGTTTCTAATAATGTTTTATAAAAATAAAAACAAAATGCTGTCTATATTATTTATTATCCACATTAAACATTATTGCAGTTACCTTGATTGGTTGCATAAACATACCAGATGTCTGGGCTCTTAAACAGAGCTCTGTAATATATAGGGATTGCAGTTACCATCTGTGGTGGGGAAATTAAAAGAAAAAGAGATGCTTAGTTTTCTTGCATGCATAATTAATATTTTAACTTATGGAATGGCAGAAACTAGGGAGAACAGGTAAATGTATAAATTTATAAATAATTTACATTTTCAATGAGAAGGAAAAAATGCTGCATACTTTGAATCTAGTGTTGGTTGGCTTTACACATTTACTGATGTTCTAAGCATTTATAGAAAAAGAATGTATAATGAAGTGAAGATATCTGTCAAGTTAATATCAACCAG
>CABHPH010106644.1:8648-53212 GCA_902168325.1 Peromyscus nudipes
GGGGGGCGGCTGAGGTGAGCAGGGGATACCTCTGGCCCACTGATCAGTGCTCAGGACTCAGGTGTGACTGATAGTCACTACATACGGAAAGCACCAGTGTGGACCTTTTTTAGGGTATTAAAATCATCTGGAAAAGGCTGTTTTGAATTCTTTGACTCAATAACTAATTTGAGAAAAGCCATTTTGCAATACCTAAGGAAAGGTCATGCAACTAAATATGTATCAGTTTGTTTTTATAAATTCAAAGCAAGACGATATCAGAGATGAATATGCACAAGAACCATGGTGTCATCAGTATTCACACATCTTAGAACTATCAGAACCTCACTCATGTATTGACTTGTTCAATCTTAATGCTACAATAAATGATACATCTGGAAGAGACAAAGAAAGGTCAAGATACAATAGCTTGTGAAAGCAGTTAAGATTTGGGTATTATGAGATGCTCGGCAAGTATCCAGGTAATGGATGTGATAGGCATTTCATGAAGAGCTGTGATGGGCTGGATGACAGAGAAAAACATCTTAATAGAAAATATAAGATTGGCTGTGTTTCCCTATACCATTCAGGTCTAGGAAGCAAAACAAAAGATGCCCCAAGGACAGGGAAGTGCCTGCCACTCCTGGAGCAAATTCAGTGTGTTGGGGAATTACAAGGAATTGAGCAAGGGGCCAAGAAGCACAATCCACAAAGTTCATGTGAAGGACTCATGAAGGGACATTGTGTGATTGTTGTAGAAGAACTGAATGGCATTAAATTGCCAAGGTAACACACAAACTCTGCTCTCAGCTTCATTTTACTGCAGTTCTCATGAATGTCTATGTTCTTTCAAGCTCCAGTACAGCCTCCCCCTTTCCACTTTAGTGGTTTCAAATAACCAACATATCCCAGTGATTCCTACATGACTGCACAGAGACCAGTGTAACTTCAACACCTAAGTGCTGATACCCAGGAATTCCTTAGATGCTACAAACCCTACCACATGTACACGACCCTACCACATAATTCTCACCATCCTGGTGACCTGGGTAACACATTACTGTGCATGCCTAGTCAAGTAATAAAAATTAAAAAATTAATTCACCGGTCATAAACATACATCAACAAGAGTAGCGGGAGAATAGAATAATAGACTGAACATGACCACAGCAAAACTTCAAAAGTGGTAAGGAGAGAAGCTACAATATAAGAGCTTCCTGCATGCTGGGTGCTGTTCTAAAATGCTCTGCTTTGCTACATAAACTCACTGCACTGATTGCTACAAACTGAAAACCTATGTTACATGCATGCACGCACATTCACAGATAAGGACACATAGGATTCTACTAATTTAATTCACAAAACCTCTCTCAGCACTATTCTTACTTCCTCTGTAAGAAAATAGGAAAAACGGTAACAATAGCTATCATTTGTTTTATATGATGTGTGGAGTCAGTATGGTGTATGATGCATGTGGGTGCATGCACCCCTGTACACATGTGTGGAGGCTAGAAAAGGCCCTTGCATGTCCTCCTGTATTGCACTCTGTCTTATTGTCCTGCAGAAGGGTTTCTCACTGAATGGGGAGTGAACTGTGTAGGCATGGCTGCCTGCCCAGTGAACTCTCAGAAGCTGTCTGTCTCTATACCCCAATGCTGGGTGGTAGACATATGCAGACATACCTGGCTTTTTATGTGGGTGCTTGTAACTCAAACTCAGGTCCTCATGCTCGCAGAGGAAGCAATCTTATTGAAACATCTCACAAGCTCATACTATAATAGCCATCACTTATGAGAGCATTTATGATACTTTTCCAGAGATGTATCAGTTGACCAATAAGTGAACAAAGCCTTAGGTCTTATTAGTAAGCAACACAATTGAAACTTGAACCCAGCTCCAGGTCAATTCTACTACTAATAATAGAAAACAATTATCTCTATCATTTTCTGTTTACTATGGGAGGGTCATAAGCAAGTCTTCAGAGATGTCTCGTCAAGCCTAACTGTCACCACAAATTTCCAGTGATTAAATTGCATGGATGCTAAATTTTGAGTGAAAGAACTCTATTGTAGAGTACTACCCAATATCCAAAGAACCCCACTGCTCAAAAACACATCAAATTTATTGATTAGATACAATCTTTGTTGTACTGTGCCTCTGTTCCTTAAAGTGTAAAATAGGAATAATAAAAAAAATGTATCTGATAGAATTGGGTCACACTGCTGAATAGCTGTAAAACATTTAGAAAGGGTTCTGGGATGTCAGGCCAGATTCCTTTCACATTGTCACCGTTAGACCGGCAGCTGTAACAACACATTCCAAACCGCCAGTGCTAAGCAAGGCCCTGGCTGGGTGATGGCTTAAACAGTGTAATGAAGCCCAACATTGATAGATGGTTGTAGCCCTGAAACTTTAAGTACAAAGAAAACGTTTCATGTTCTAAAAAGCAGCCTTTCTTAGAGTAAACTCGATTCATGGATTTAGTCTTTGCCTTCAACATTTATTTTTAAATAAGTTTTTATAAGGAAAGGGAAAGGTGAAGAAACTAGATATTTACTATTTACTTTTGTGGATTATACAAATGTGCATACATGTGAAATTTAAATACAATCAGGACAAAGTCATTGAGCTGCTCAATAAAATATGACTGGAATTGTCCTGGTGCTGCAGAATCCAGGAGGCTGACACAGACAGGAGCCATTCTCTAGGGTTTGGGAGGGCAGACAACTTGACATCCTCAGGGTTTATCTTTACCCCTGGAACACCTTCAGGAAATGCCATGTTGCCTTGCAGGTTAGTAACAGGGTCCTGCTGGTTCACCATCTGCCGTTCCTCTCTCAGCCTTCCCTTGGCCACAGATCTCATGCTTTCCTCCATGCTCCGATTTGAACTGGAAACCCTGGTGGAGATGAACACTACACCAACTTGCCCACATTTGTTTCTGCACCTTCTGTCTCCACACCGGCACCTTGTCCTCACCAGGCATCCAGTAGGCAGTGTGGAGTCTTATTCAAATGACTTTTTAGTATATTCAAGAACCATCTCACATTAGATCATTCTGACAATATAACTTTCACAAAATTCCAAAGTAATTAATAATAACATTGTCATTGTTTTTGCTTTCCGTGGCATGCCTTGGAAAAACAGTAGCCCTACGTGGGCTTTAGGGTATCCGTGCTAATTCATTGGCATGAAGAAATTACATGCCTCCGAGTTAGACACCAAATCTTATAATTATCTGGTGGTACATTTTACTCAGGAATTTCAAGCCTGAATGGGCAAAGACCTCTTTAGAAATTATAGAGCCGTGGTCTCTCGAGTAAAACACGAACATCAGAGGAAGGCTGCCGTTTGGTAAGCTCACAGAAGAACAGCACCATGGATGTTTCAGCCTGGTTAAGCATTCACCCTTTTGCACTGGTTTATAAAAACTAAACAATCTGAAGTTTATGGGGTTTTGTTGGGGGATATCATCATCATTATTATCAGTTTTAAAGAGTAAATAATATGATCGAACATTGCAATCTGTTTTTCCTGAAGCTAAACAGAGCAAGAGAGAGAGTCCAACCAACTGACAAAGGATGTTTTTCAAAGGAAAGGGAAATCAAAGAAGGCATGGGTTTTAGGACAGTGATTGGCAATGTACCTGACAAGGGAGACTTAAGATTGCACTGCTCTGCAGGTACCAGCCTGCCGCTGACTATGGCTACAATATTTGGTGATTACTGATTGCCAATCACGCACGGCGTCTGCTGCTGGTCCCTCCCAACCCCTCCGCATCAAACACTGTTCATTTGCCTGAGTCCTATGATCTTCCTTGTGACAGCCTTTCTCGGCAGATGCCCCACCTCCCACGATCAGCATTAGCCTTCATGCCTGCATCAACCCAAACTCAGGAGTTGTTGGTATTTTGGACTCTGCACCCCTTGCTCCTCCACACAACCTTTCTTCTCTACTTGGACATTAGCTACAATCTGTCAGCCAGCTGCATCACTCCAAGACACCAGGGGCTATTAACAACATGGTTAGCAATCATCTACCTGTTGTGTTGAAGTCTTACTGTGCAGAATCTGTGTAATTGGCTTTTGGGGGGCTTCTTACATTTTATTACATTCATAAATGCAATTTTCTTTTTGAAATAATATTATTTCTATACTTGAAAATTTTCCACTCACGCTAAAATACCATACACTTAACATTTGAAGCCAAACGGTATATGATTTTTAGATGCCATGGCAACCAAAAATTAAGTGTGGATTCAAATAAAAGAACTCAGTCTTCCTTAAAAATTCTTCTCTTAACTGGAAAGAATACTAATACAATTTTATGTGGAGTCTTGTCAAGTGCATTCAAGAAATGTCAAACTATATTTTTAGCCCTGCAGTTTGCTTAATCCCATAAGAGTTTATCTAGCCTCTGTGTTGACAAAGTGAACAGCACTGAGCTATCAGGGATCTGAGCTCCTGTCAAGACCCACTTCGCATCAAAAGTTGCCGTTCCTGCACAGCTGTTTTCTCAAAACTTCTGAATTACAATCCACACTTCCCTACTTCCTACGATTCCCCTGGGTTTGCTTTGCACGCCTCTGTTGTCATCCCTTCATTGACTCTGAACCTCACTTTTATAGACAAGTCGGTGAAGTGTTGTGGACATGGTAAGCAATAGGAACATCAGACGAGAGGTGCCCGATTAATGTTCGTTGACTAGGAAAATGCCACCCTCACACATGGGCCCCAGGAGTTGGCTCTCCGATATCACATCTGGCCCCAATTCTCCTGCTTTCATGTCTTTGTGTGTGTAATCCTTCTTAGAGAATATAAAATTAGTATATTAATAAATCGTCTATTTGTTTTAGACTACTAAAGCAATCCGGGCCACGAGTACATACGGGGAAAGGGCCCTGCTATGGGCTCAGATGTGGACTTTATTTAAAACTCAGAACCCAGCAGGAGGGAATAACAAAATGAAGCTCTGCGGCAGCCTAAGCTCAAGCTCTCCACTCTGTGGCAAGGTTATATTTTAAAACTCAGCACTTTCCATCAAGGCTGTCCAGTCACTCCAAGCTGAAGCAGAGACTGACTCGCCCACTCAAGGCTTTACTCGTCTTTTAAAACACACCTGCCTGAGCTGCACCTTTGAGGGTGCACGTGTTTCATCATGTGTCTTCATCACTATACATAATTCATAGGACCTCCATCTTAATATCTGTGAGCAGAGAAGTTTCTGGCAAACGACATAACACTACCATCCAGTATATTTATAATTTAGATCGACCTACTTAGAGCTGACCTCATTTGAAGAAAAAGAGCTTGCTATGTGAAACAGTGAATATACTGTCTTGATATCAATTCATGTCTGGCTGAGCTATGGGAATAATAGTGCAGTGGGACAAAAAAAAATAAGATGTTAAAATTAGCAAATTATCTCCATTCAGAAAATGCAAATTGTGAACCATATTTTAAGATGTTCCCATTTATGAAACACTGTAATTTTTTAAAAATTAAATAACACCAACAGTATTAGCAGTCATAACTTCACACGCTTTACCATTTATCTCACAGCGGTTAACAGCCGTGTTACCTAAGTAATAATCACTGGAAGTAAACCTCCCCCTGGGCGAGTGGCAACAATACTTCCTAACGCTGAATGAGAGGTGCAGAATGAAATTACAGCCCATGCAGAACTGAAAGAGCAGGTCATCCAGTAGGAGTAGAGATGGGAAGGAAGTGTATGTAGGTGACACCATATTACAAATAGGTCCAATTACAAAATGACGGCTCTCCAATGACATTGCCTTATAATAGCAAAATTACAAAGTGCCTCTTTGCTGTACTCTGAGCTGGGAAGGTGGAGGTTGCAGTGTTTGTCCTCACAACGAGAGAAAGGGAAACTCCTGAATAATTTGATCAAAAGCCTGGGTACAGTGAAATTGCTGGCTTTTCATCAAGGCTGGTATAATTTGGGTGCAATCCGTTCTACTCAAAAGGATCCTCAAACATGAACTGAACAAAGGTAACATTAACAAACATGCCAAACTGGATGGGAGGAAAACCCAGGAGGCCTCAATTCTACACAAAGACAAGTCAGGAAAGCTGGGGGCAGGAGAGGTGGCCTTCTCCAGGGAAGAGCATGCCAACTTGCTTCCCAGTACCAGGTGGCCAGCCCTGAAAACATACATACAAGTGATATTATACGGACTGCACACATTTTATTTAGGAATATATATTTATATACAAATACATATATTCATGCAGCCACAATTAGTGAAAAAGTGAGGCTATGAATTTGAAGGAGAAATGGACTCCAGCTTTGCCTGTTAGGAGATCTGACACTCAGACCACATCCAGGCAAATTAAATCATCCCCCTGGGAGTAGAGCATCATCCATCAGCAGCCTTTGAAGCTACCAGGTGAATCCAAAGTGCAGACAAGCTTGGGAACCACAGATTTAATAAAAGCCAGGTAAAAATAGATTGAGGCAACCAACTAAACAATAAGCTTGGTTATCTAAATCTATACACAAGGTGTGTAACACCATTATTATTAAAGACGTCTTACTATCTGTATTCACTTAATAACGGCACAAGACAAGTTCATTAAGAATCCATCTTCACACTGTTCCTGATAATATGCCAAGGCTAACAAGCCGGTCAATAAATACAGCAGGAGCTTGAGGACTCTCTGCACCCATGCTGGCAACAAGGAACCTGACCACAAAGAAACACACATTTCATTAACACTTCAGTAAGTGTGATTGCGAACATGATTTTTGCCCACCTGAGCCTTAAATGTTTGGGTGGAATAAGCGCTAAGTGGTACAAGGATTCTGCTACTTCTCGGTTCTTGTCTCTCCTGAATTTTAGTGGCCATGACAAATCAGGCAGGACTAACCCTTTAGAGGAGAGATACGTTTATGCAGTATGACGGAGATGTTCCCAAGTGACGCCTACTCCGGTTTATTCCCCACACAGTTCTTCGACTGCTCCTTTCGTGTATCGGTTTCTAAGTTAATGAGCCCTGTTTTAGCATAAAACAAGGTCTTCTCCTTCCCTTCTGGTTCACACACAGACCAGGCAGGCAGCCCAATGCTGATGTCTAAGGAAAGGCTGTCTGTCATTGTGGTATTGAATGAGAATGTCCCTCATACGCTCCTATGTGGTGCTGTTTGGGAAGGCTTAGGAGGTGTGGCCTTGTTAGAGGAAGTGTGTCACTGAGAGTGGGCTTTGAGAGTTTTAAGACTTATATCCTTTCCAGTATGCATTGTGCTTGCTGTAAAGGATGTGAGCTCTCAGTGTTCTGCCCCCAGTGCCAGGCCTGCCTGGCTTTCTCCCATGCCTACCTGCCATGATGGACTCTGATCCCTCTGGAACTAAAACCCCAATTAAACCTTTCCTTCTATAAGTTGCCTTGACCATGGTGTTTTATCACAGGAACAGAAAATAACTAATATAGCTATTTATGAACACCTTTCAAAGGAGGATTTGATGGGAGCTAAACCTGGAATACCAACCTATAAGGAAGAGACAAGTGCATGCCCAGCATCCATGCCATGAAGACTCTGAAGTCTTAGAATTCTGGATCTTTATAAAGCAGCCATCATCCTGGAGACCCTCTACTAGTACTTTACAAATGAGGATATTCAGTAACTCTGCAACTTCTCCTACATGCTTCCTGCTTCCTGGAATTCTGCCTATCTCCCACATGGCAGCCATCTCAACCTGGCAGATTCTGTTCAAAGGTCCCAGGCACAAGCAACCTGCAGGCCTCATAGTGGAAGACCAGGCAGACACACCAACAAGAAAGGACTGTGAAATGTATCCAACAAGAAACAGGCTGGAAGATGGAGAGATGGTAGACACAAGTCCAGTTCCCAGCACCACCCAGCATGTGTGGTGGCTCACAGCCATCTGTAACTCCAGTTCTAAGGGATGCAACAGCCTCTTTTCACCTCCAAGAGCACCAGCCATGCATGTGGTGTGCATACATACAGGCAGGCAAAACACTAACACATAATAAAACATACAAATCTAAATAACCAGTTTTCAAAAGTTGGGTGGGCTGGGTCAACAGGAGAATTCCACTTGAAAAGGAGTACCTGTTGGTGCAGATGGTAAGTCAGGTCATCAAAGTTGAGGATTACAGGGGACTGGAAAAACTTAAAGGCACAAAAATCTTTGGAAATGGCATAGAACAGAGGTCTCTCTGCTGTGCTGGAGGCCAGAAATGTACTAACATTAGATCCTACTTGGCATTAACAGTATTTGGGTGTTACACTCATTTTAAAGTGTCTTTGCAGGGAATATGATCCAACATCATCCCCCGCCCCTCATCACACAGCAAATGCTTCACAGTTTTACTCCATCAGCCTAATCTAGATGGCAACTGAATCTGCAACTCAGGAAACGATTGTTTATGCAAAATTATCCCAGAAAGCCACTGTTAGGTGTTCAATTTTTACAACAGATTGAGGACTTAGATACCGAAGGATGGTTTGAACAGAACCCAGCACTCCAGGACAGGAAATCCTACAGACCGGAAGCATCTCCCAACTGGAACATGCTGTGCGGGGCTGGCTTGGACATATGTTACTTATTCAGTGCAGAGCCATACACACACACTCTCATCACCCGGTGGAATTCTGTAGACACACAATCTACATTTGTTAAGGGACTAACGTGATGAATGAGAGACCTTCAATTAAGTTTTAGAATACTAACAGTCTATAATTCCACGGCATGAAAATTTGATGTATTTAAAAGTTATGCATAGAGACAATGTATTTGATGAGTTTTATCACATAAAAATCTTTTGAATAGAGTCAAAATACGAGATCAGGAGATACTGAGAGAATAACACCAAAGTGTCTACTAAATGTGGATTCCTAAGCATTTAACAGTCCTGAGTCTCATGGGTGTCTTCAGGTCAGAGTCAACAAGAGGAATCACTAGTTTCAAAAATGCAGGACTGGCAATAAAGATCCTGACACTCAGCTGGTACAGGTCCCACAAGCATTTATTCTTCTTTTTTTAAAGGTTTCTACATAATCATAATTGAACTATTTATAGATATCTAGCATTTTATTGGGCTAAGAGTGGTTTGTTGCTAACATTTATTTTTTTAATTTTCATATTTTAAAAAATTCTATACATACAGCTGCCAAAGAGAGTATTCCATTAATTCTATCATCATCAATGCCAAATATAAATTGAGATAATTATAACATAAATCAGGCAAAAAAAAGTGCTCAGATCTCTAGAATTGTAAGCTTTCATTTTTCTTCCATAGCTACAGGTTCACTTTATCCTTTATGGTGTATTTTAAAACCTGAAGAGACGTACTGTTCTTTTCAATGAAAACAATGGCTTCTCTCCAGGTTTCGTCTCAAGCACATAGCCCATCTGGGCATCACTTTTCACATATCCTCTGGTCAAGTGTCAAAGCAAGAATGATTTGGAACTTTTTATTTGACACACGTGGTGTCCTAACCTTCCTTTCAGCTCGAGTCTATAGCATCAAAGAAACGATTGAAGTGGACTTTATCTTCTGTTTTAATTGATGCCTTCAGAAGTGGGAGCAGCATTTATTTGATGTTGCACTGGACTATAAGTAATCACAATGCAAGCTTAATTGACTCCTCATATTGGGCTCAAAGTGACTTAAGATGTTTTGTAGAGCCACTTGGTAGACTACTAAAGAACAGGGCATTGGGCCGACAGCTAGAATACTCTTAACATGTTTCAGCAGCCAGGGAACAAAAGGAAGTTCATTATTTTCTATCGACCTTCAGAAAAATACTATCAGAAAAGGTTACTTACTATCTACGTAGTTTTAGTGGACTCTTCCTTATGGCTGTGGGCATGGTCAAATGGTGGCATGCTTGCCTGACTTGCTTGGGTCTCTAGGTTTGACTCTTCACACCACAAACGGAAGAAGGGTGGAGGACGAAGATGAGGAGAGAGAGGAAGGGATTAAAGGCAGAGAGGGAGGGAGACAGAGAGAGAGCTCCCTTAACCAGTTCTTATCGTAATTCACTCAAATACACTTGCAACCTGATGTAATAGCTTTTATAAGGCAATAACAGCAAAACCGAAGCACAAAGCACTTCACTGCTATAAATTTCCTTTTGATGTTTATAGAACATTTAACTACAAGTGCAGCATACTCTATGAGCATAAAAATCTTAAGTACTCCCCAAATCCTTGGGGCAAACAATTGCCAAAGGATAGCAATTTCACATAAAGAGAACACTTAGCACTTAAATACCTAGGAACTGTAACATCTATCTTAAGTAAAGTAAGTCAGTATAAAACCTTAACTCCCTTCCAGTCCTGGAGAAAATATACTTTGCACCACATTTGTCAAAGGGAACCAGAAGGAATAGCTGAACTGCACAATGTGGGAGAGTAATGGTTTGAATGCATGTTATGGTAGCATCACTTTGTGCCTGGGGAAGATGCCTCATCTGCTGTCTCTCTGGTTGATGATGAAATTCAACCTATTTAATGGACAGGCTAGCAGAAAACAATAACTCAAATGCTGCTTTATACCATGCTGTATTAAAAATCTACTGCAAAATAATCCCCCCAAACTAGGTTGTGAGGGTGGTGCAGTAGTTGAAATCATTCAAAATCTGGAACCATACTGCCTGGGTTCAAAGTAAATTTCCGCACTGAATATCCATGCGGCATGGAAAGGGGTAAGACACCCTCCCCAAGCTCAGTGTCTGTTCAGGGTTCCTTAGTGGGGAAGCACATATATGTAAAGTCAATGAGGCAATGAAGTGAGCACCAGTTGAGTATTAGTTAAGATTGGAACTAAGAGGAAGAGGAGGAGAAGGAAGAGGAGGAGGAGGAGGAGGAGGAGGAGGAGGAGGAGGAGGTGAAGGAGGAGGAGGAGGAGGAGGAACACGTGACTCTTTTGTAGTACTTTGAGTGATGGATCATTACTGTCATCATCCCTTTTACCTTTTCTTTAACACATTCTCTCATCCAAAGTCCTTCCCAATGTGTACTTGTGTGTGTACACGTAGACTAGCATATGTGATATGGTATTTAATGTACCTGTATTTCTATTATAAATATATTACAGCACATGTAATACAGAATCATATTAGTATTTGTATAGTATGGTTACATGTAAACCTTATTTTATGTGTGCATATGTGTACGGATATACTCACCTGTAAAGGTTATTTTGAACAGATGCAACATACAGTTATAATAATATAAATCGCCATGTAATGCACTACTCCAAATAACAAAGGACATGCTTGAAGTGCTGCTTAGCCAGGTTAAGGGTTAAAGAAATGAATGGAAAAGACCTCTAACTATTTCTTAAATAACAAAAGAATTTTTAAATTTAAAAAATTGTTAATTTTAAATATTAAATTTTTTTAACTAAAAATTTTAAAAAATTCTAGTCTGCGCTAATACTAATAACTTGACCTCATTTCATTATACTACCAATCTCAGAAGGACAAAACAGATAGCATTACCCCTGGCATTTAATCAAACTCCTTCAGGTAAATGATGGACCAATGGTATTTTAATAGGCACAGAACATTATGGCAGAAAAGTCGTGGAGACTGTGTGGACAAAGGGGGCGCATGTCCTGAGGAAGAATAAACCAAGCAATAGAAATAAAGTAGAACAGAACTAAAGAATCTAACACTGAGTGGGCACTGGAATAGGAAAAAAAGAATAAGCCCTGCCTGTGGTGGTGATGCCTGTCTATAAGAAATGTCCTCAGTGTCTCTCAAGTTCACTGTGCTTCAGTCCAGGGTCACTTCCTAAGTGGCTTCCATGTTTAATATAGAATATTCATACATTTTTAGAAAATGAATATAATTAAATATAATACATTTATTACATACTATGAATTTTTTACATTTTGGTGGAGATGCTAATATTAGAAGACTAATAGCAAAAGCCATACTCCCTGCTTCTATTATTAAACATCTAGACATTATATTACGTTTCTTAAACTAAGGAATCCTTTCTCAAATGTCATACTCTATTTATACTTTTCCAAATCCAACAGTTCTGAAAATTAAAAGACTCTTGGATCCATTTGTGACGCTATCTGAGGTTAGACCCTCCTGACTTAATAATTTTTTAGTGAGAACTTACTTGAAGAACCCTGAAATAAATGCTAAAAAATTTACAGTGACATTAAAATATTTATGCATGCTAAAGCAAAATGACCACACCTGGTTCCCACTATATATATATAATTGCTTCCTCACACTCTTTAGTTCCATCAAATGATCAAACTGCCAGTGTTGGAAGGGTTTTGTTGTTGCTGTGTTATTTTGATTGAAAATGTAGGCAGCAGGGAATGTGGGGTGTGTCTGTATGGTAGTCTAGGGTGGAGATCCGTCTGGATCAACCACTCTTTCCAGAGCATGGCAGATTCCCGGTGGGCCTCTACGAGATCACATGACCACATCTCTGCTCCCTTCTTCCCTTTCTCCCTCCTGTTTCTCTTTTTGATTTCCCATGAAGAACACTTCCTCAATTGTTGGAATGCAGTCCAAGAATGGAGACGTGTGAGACTTGTAAATGCTTGTAAGAAAACAAGACAAGAGTCTTGTGACCTCAGTTTCTTCAAAACCATGGAATTGCTTTTGGAATGTGACTACAGGCCCCTCCCAGGTATAAGGGAGAAGAGTGAATTTACTTCAGCTGATGTTATCCATACACCTACACGACATGTTTTCGCCAGGTGTGGCTTATCCTTGTGACTGTATACTTTCTCAGGTGGCCTTTCTTAACCCCCAGAGTGTAAATTGTCTGAAGCTCTGAATGAAGTTGGCTATTGCATGAGACTTTAGTCTGTCTCATTTTCCTGAACCTCGTCGCCCAGGTTCACACCACCAACTAGAGCAGTAAACATTCAATAAACCAATTTCCCTAACGTGTGACTCCCCCTGTGGACTCTCACATAATACAGAAACTTTATGGAAATGTGGTAAATTACATAATTAAATGTTTGAGCCAGTTTCCAGCTTCAATGCATAAAATAATGAAACGCAGCATACAAATTGTCCAAACATGGCATTAGCTTGTTAGGAAGGACACTAAGGCTATGAAGTAGTTCCAATGCCTAGGTGGAGAAAGCAGAGGGGAAATGCAGGTTAGCGTTCCCGGGGACCAGCTGCTCCTGGGCACAGCTCCAGTGGTTAAACATCTGACTTACACCCTTTCATTTGTCAGATCTGCTTGTTCACTGGATTTTGTTCATTCTGTCCTTCTATGCCGTGTTTCACAGTTTAAATTCTCTTCTATTATAAAATTCAATGAATTTGTAATTGCTGCTTTATTCCAAGCAGAAAGGAAAATTAAATTATGCTTTTTACTTTGTCATTTTGAAAAATCAGTGAAAGAGAAATAGAAACTTGGCATCCATCACAATATGAATTGTCAAGATCAGTTCCAGAGAGAATAACAAGCTAGACTTGATGTTGGTTATTTTCCAGTTATTGCTCATTGATAAATTTGGCCCTTTCAGAGCAGTCCATAATGCAGTAATATACCAAAAAACTTATTTTTCTTTTGTGTGTATGCGTGTTTTAGTGTATGCATGTATGTCTGTGTACCACATGAATGCAGTCCCCATGGAGACCAGAAGAGGACATCAGATCCCCAGGGACTGGAGCTATAGATGGTTGTGAGGCACCATGTGGTTGGTAAGAATTGAACCTGGGTCCTCTGGAAGAACAGCCAGTGCTCTTAAGCATGAACTTATCTCTCTAGCCCCTATACTAGAAAAAAAATAATAACTAAAGATATTTCTTATTTTGGTGAAATGAAAATCACACATTCCTTCCTTCTTTCCTTCCTCAGTATGCAACAAGCATAAACAATTAAAATCTTACCATATTTTAGATGTTTATATACATGTAATTATAAATTTTATTTTATGTTTTCTATATTTAAATTGAAATAGACCTATATTTATTTATTTGTTTTTATTTATTTTACATACCAACCATGGTTTCTCCTCCCTCCTCTCCTCCCGTTCCCTCCCCCCACCTCCTTTCTCCTCCCCCATCCACTCCTCAGAAAGAGGCAGGCCTCCCATGGGAGTCAACAAAGCACGGTATATCAAGTTGAGGCAGGACTCAGTCCCTCTCCACTGCATCAAGGTTAAGCGAGGCATCCCACCATAGAGAATAGGTTCCCAAAAGCCAGCTCATGGGCCAGGGACAGGTCCTGGTCCCACTGCTGGGGCCCCACAAATAGACCAAGCTACACAACTGTCTCCCACACGTCAAGAGCCTAAATCAGTCCCGTGCAGGCTCCCTAGCTGTTGAAGACCTGTATTTTAAAACACTTAAGAAATAGTTCCTCCTCCAGTTTCATTCTCTAAACATTAACTTAGAATAAGAAATTAAGCAGGGAGCTGCTTTCAAGTCTATGTCTCCAGTGAAGCTTAACCAATTCTTTCTCTTAAGTAGTATTCTCTCCTTGCTCAAGTGACTTAAGAGACAGATCTCAATCCAACTGCCTTCTTCCCACAGCTGGGAGCAGGACACGGACCAGCAAGAATGATCATTCAAGGAACCTGTAGCCAGAGTCTGCATGACTCTGTTTTGGCTTTATACACTTGCCCTTTACATCATCATTCAGGAAGAACTCCACTGATAATCCATTACTCCCATTCAGGGCTCATCACAAGCATGTCCGCTCATCATAATGGAAGTTCATTCAGCAAATACACAACCTGACGAAAGGGCTGTAGGAAAGGAAGGACGCAGGGCTGGGACCGAAGGTCCTGGAGCAGCTCAGCTGTCTTCCCTCCACACCCTCCCAACATTCCAGGGCGGCCACTGCAGGGTGGCCACAAAACTGAACTAGGAAAAAAAATGAAACAGTACTTACACTCTCCTATGACTGTATATTCCTTCAAAAATAAGTTTTCCTGTAACCCAGGCTTGCCTGGGACTTGTTCTGCAGCAGAAGATGACCGTGAACTGCTGAGCTTCCTGCTTCCACCTCCAGAGTACCATAATGCAGGTGTGTGTCACCATGCCTGGCTTCAATAAACACTTCTTTTTTTTAAAAAATATTTTTCTTTGAAAATTTCCAACATGTATGTAATACATCTTTTTTTTTCATCTTTAAAGTGTTTTCTTTTGTCTTGGAGAATTTCATACAATATACTTTGATTCTATTCATTCTTCTGTCCCAACTTCTCCCAGATCCTCCCCCATCTCTCTATCCACCCAATTTCATGTTCCTTCTTACTTTAAAAAAATAAAAAGAGCAACACAAACTATGGAGTCAGTTTGCATTCACTGACTACTTCTGAGCATGAGGCCTGCCTTGTAGAGTGGTTGATATACCCAGTGCCACGACACTGAAGAAAACTCACCTTCCTTTCCCACTAGCTATCAAACACCCATAGCTCCTTGGACAGGGTGGGAGTTCACGCCCACTTTGTATCATGATCATGTCCATATCTCAATCCCTCTCTCCAACTTCCCTGGGTTCCCCCAAACACATCTCCCTCCCAACCTCTTGTTCTCTTTCAAAAAAAAAAAATTATGCCCCACTGAGTCTACTCAGCGATGCCTGAACATGTACAGGTGTGAAGTCACACACTGAGGCATGGACAACCTATCAGTGATGATGTCCTCAAAGAAAGTGGCTCTCCTCCCCGCCCCCCAGCTCCTCAGCCAGAAGTGGGTCACAGAAGCTCCTCCCCACCCCATGCTACAATTCTTAGCAGCCTTGAGCTTGGACAGGTGACCACAGCTGCTCAATTAGTTCATGAGTGTAACAACATGACATGTCCGGAGGACAATGTTTCACAGCACTCGTCCACATTCTTTGACTCTTACATACTTTCCACTGCTCCTTCTGCAATGCTCCCTGAGCCTCAGTGAATATTCTCAAGCACCTATTTGATGTCTGGTTCCATGCTGAGAGCTAGGAACACAAATGTGGACCTATGGACGTGACCTGCTCCCTTCAAGCTTCAAGTGGAGAATGGCAGTGTTCATGCCTTCTGTTTAAAAATATAGTTTTTATAGTAATAATAATAGAAATATTAACTACGAAATTCAGAGTTTCTGAGAAAGTAGAAACTATGTAACAGGGAAAGAAGGTAACAATGACAACTATCATTCACATATTTACATAGCTGATATAATATTTACATATAAAGCAAGCATAGTTAAAATAGAGAAGTAAACTGTTCCTAAAAAAAAAAAAAATACTTCATCCTTACTAATGTGCTTTCACAGTGCTTGAAGGTTCTTCACAGGCTACTAGAGGAGAAAGGTAACCAACGGTCTTACCCAGCCATGATGCTGCACACTACAATGACTGGCCTAGCAAGACATGCCCACTGGCACATACTGGCATGAATCTTATGGGAATAACCAACTACCTTCTTATTTTTCAAGGTCATATGTTTGTTACTCTTAAAGACTTATTTTTGACTGTACTCAGACTTAGAAGTAGTTCTCAGAGGGACAGCCTACATCTCTTGGCAATCTGTTGCTGGCGTTTTTCTTTGGCTTCCTTCATTCTCTTGGCCAACAGTTTAACATATTCTGCATCTTGTTTCTCTTAGTGTGTTTCTTTTCTACAGAGCAGTACATCAGCATGTGTGTTGCAGGACACATGGAGTAACAGGATGCTGAATCTTGGGCACTCTGGTCCTGGGGTTGGGCCCTTTCTACCTTCTGTGTTTAATGACCTTCTGAAAACTTATTGGTGGACAGCATCTTCCTCAAGGAGACTGAAAAGCTTTAGGACTCTGATAGCTCTTTTAGGACTCAACAGCTGAGGCACAGTAGCATCTGTCAGTCCAGGAATATTCTTCTTTCCTTTATTTGTAATAACCAACTTGAGAAAACTCAGTGCATCCTGAAACTCTCTCTCTCTCTCTCTCTCTCTCTCTCTCTCTATCTATCTATCTATCTATCTATCTATCTCTATCTCTATCTCTATCTCTATCTCTCTCTCTATCTCTCTCCAGTTCTACTTGGTCTTTAACAAAACTGATCCTTACTTAACAGCAGGTACCATGGGTCTAGATACCTCGCTTCATGAGAAAACCTTGCTTTTTGTTCTCACCACTATTTTGGACCACATCCCTTCTGCTCTTCACCCAGAACATCTGCAGCTACTTCTGTGCATATGCACTTCTTGTGGGAAGTAAGGAATTTGCACTCATCATTCACTTCCGTGAGTTCCTGGTAGTCAGGGGTTGGGAAGGAGTGTTCAACTTCATTATGATATTGCCAGCCACCTAGGAGGTGCCATGAAAAGTACCCAACTACCTTCTGATTTGATTAAAGACCCAATCCACAATACTGAACTCATGCCTGATACCATTAACTGGGCCAAAAACCGGTGGTTGGCTAGGTCACAGGCCTTAGGGGAGGCTGTAATAGAATTATTCTGTTAGAGAGATGTAGGATTAAACTGCTCCCTAAGTTCTTATCTTTATACCCAAAGATCAGTGTATCTCTCAACCTCAGGAGAGGAGGTTCTTTCTGCAGCAGATGGTGATTAACACAGAGACCCACACAGGTGGTATGCAGAGAATAAGGGACTGTGGAGCACTCAGCTCTAAATAGGACCATCTATGTCATACCATGCTACCCTGAAAAGCTCAGGGATCACAGCGGAAAAGGGTACAGGAAGATTAAAAGACCCAAAGGTAATAGATGTCTGAAGCAAAACAGAATTTGCCACACATGACAGCACCATTGCACACATGAACCCAAAAAGCTAGGACTGAATGCAAAGGCCTGTATAGGATCAAGCCAACTGAAATCTCAGCATGGATGGGGGAAGGAGTCCTGAAGCCCCTCTTGGGTCAAGGAGCTATCGGCAATGGGTGGCTGCTAGGGGAGAGAGAGTCAGTTTTTCTTGGGGATGCTAAGTAGATTCCATGGGTTTTATGTTTCGTCTTGTTAAAAAAAAAAAAAAAAGCACATGAAGTTGGGAGAAGTGTTGGGGGCATAGAGGAGAAATTCAGGGGAAGGAGGAGGTTGACTGTTCAAAACATATTGCATGCGTGTATGAAATTGTCAAATGACAAGAAATAAAACCTTTTTTTCTAAAATCTTATTCTTGCTCAAGCTGCAACAGACGTCATTAAGGGAATGTACCACTTTGATTTCTTGTAACATTCCAAATGCAGTGGCTGCATTTTACTAACCCAGGGGCATTTCTCCATGTAGATATTGAATAAGGATCTCTAGGTCTAAAGAACGTTCAAGAAAGCATAGCATTAAAGCCAAACACGGTGTTATACAAGATGGCACCGTAACTATTGGAAATATCGGTAAAGTTAACGGAGAGATGACCAAGTTGTTTTAATGTGTTTGTGACATCACTTCAGGGAAGAATCGTCCCTACGTTGCCACATGTAAATGAATGCCCAGTCTTATTGTAACAAGTTATACTACTCTGCATTGCTATCCCCGGAAGGCCTGCTCTTTTCTGAAGGGAAATGGAGAAGAAGCAATCTGGGGAAGCAGGAGGAGATGGGGAGGGACCTGAAGGGAAGGGAGAGTGGCCAGGATGTAATTTTTAAAAAATGAATGCCCACAAGCAAGCCCCGGAGCAGCACGTCAAGGCCACACATTCAGAGGGATATGAAGAGCAGATGGCTTTTAGAATGAAGGGCTGCTTTTGTGAGAGTGCCAACACAGCTGTCCCCACCAAGCACGGCTCACCGTCACCTCTTTTGTACCTTCCTCCTTACTTCACAAGAACCTCCATCCCTCTCAGTGCCACGGATCATGCTATCCACTGCCAGAAGAGAAAAAGCAAAGAGGAGAGGATGTAGCAGGGGTTGGGGAAAGGAAATGGTTTGCTGAAGATAAACAGCAGGCGCCTCTTCCCTCTGGTGGGAAATGAAAAGCGGAGGCCACATGATGATCTCCACAGAAACCCGGCCACCTTCGGCCTCAGGGGAGGCTGAACAGGGCATGGAAAAAGCTGGAGTCATGAGCTAGATCGCTCAACGGCACAGAGCAGTGGACACAAGGAAACTGTAGCTCAAGATAGCCAGTGTTTCTGCTTTACACAGGCGTCTTCGGGACACAGTTCTTCTTTGCTCCTATAAACGGCAACAGTGCAGTGCAGTGCTGGATTATAATGCTCATCACTTGATGCATTTCTTCTATTTAAAATAAAAAAGCTATTTAACAGACAACAAGAAAATGATAAATTTAACTACGCTTTGCATACATTTGTCCTACACAGAGGTTCTACCACAAAGCCAGGACATAGCTGGACACTCAGTCATGTGAGGGTCAGGGGTATTGCATAGAATGTTTGAGATAACTCTTGTCTTTGAATCAAATCAGTCCTGATAGCCTTTGTAAACCATGGGAAAGTTTAGAATTATTTCCAGAAGAAGAAACTCCTTTGCTGCAGAAATGCATGAAGGGTTAATCTATGATTGTTCATGTAAAAAGTCACTTGCTTCTCCCTGAAGGTCACCTTCATCATTCATATTCATTCCATACTGAGAATTCTATGCACATGAAGGTCAAAGCTACCTGAGACTTCTCTCATGAGGAAAAATATTATTTTTAAAGCGTTATCAATGCACACATATGTAGGCATATAAATATTTATTGGAAAGTTACAGCCCAGTCAATGAATAGGAGGGGGAATAGAAACTGCGTTCTGGGAATCCTCCCTGTGTGGCTGTGTTTGCAAAGCAGGAGCTTACATTTACTTTGCCATTTCTACCTGAGTCTAGTGGGGAAAGGTCAATGTTTCACAGAGCATAAGCAGAAAGAGACCTTGAGCTCTGCCCCAGTTTACTGAAAGGAAGAGAGGAGTGGCCCTTGGGATTCAAGTCTACATTGGGTGGTTAAGCCTAAAACATACTTTTCCTCATTCTTAATCCTTTCCTAGCTTTCCAATAAAGCAGCAATCTATGGAAGAGGAAAAAAAACAGGTTAGCAGGTAGACATAGGAGACATGAAGGGAGCAGACATTAACCTATGAAGCTGAGTTAGAGCTCAAGTAAAAGACAGGATCACAGGCTACACAAGACTCTTTGTGTTCCCCTTACCCATGTAAAAAGGCAGACATGTACAGGATGGGAAATACATCCAGAAAGAATGAAAGGTCAAAGTAACACCCTATAAGGGGCCTAAACCAGTGAGCTTTGCTTTTCAGATGGAAAACACACAGAGGCAGAGCTCTAGATGGTATGGGATAGGAGTGCCACAGTGAGGACATGTTTGGAGTTGGGTAGAAACAGGTCGTAGACAAACAATGATGTTACAGTGAAGACAGAAAATGGCTTACATATCAAATGCTGGCATCACTTCCAGTCTGCAGAATGATTTTTCTGAGTCTGTTATCCTGTTTGCTTATGCCTTGACTTTTGTCAGGAACAAAACTGGGAAGCAGTGGGCCACACCACCCGCCTACCTCATCACCGATAATGTGAAGGCAACTCCAAACAATCTGCACCCAGGCCTGGGATACGGTGGGATACGCTAAGGGCCAGGAAATCCAGGCAGCATGGGGCTTGGTTCAGTGACCTGCCCTTACAGCCACTCAATGGACCAGACCCAGGCAAGCAATACCACAGCACCAGTGAGGCTCTTACATTTGCCACATACTTCAGCACATTAAGTCCTATCCAGGGCCACACATTTCATATTTACAGAAAACACATCACAAAAATAGAAAGTATTAAATCCATTTGAGCAATGTGCAGATCGGGCCTCTGTGCAGCGTATCTTATTTCTCAAAGCTTGAGTGTCAAGGTCAGAGAGTCCTCGTTTCTGAAACCAGGAACCAGTTCTCACTTCCATTTCACTTAGGAGATTCAAGGTAAAATCACAATCACAATTAATGTAGAATTTTCTCAAAAGCTATCATCCCAAATTTCAAGTGTATCATTTTCCAATATATGTACTTCCTTATGAGTCGATTTTCCTAATGGCAATGAAAAACCTTGATATGATGTAGCCTGGGCACTATGAGTAGCTTATTCTGATCACTATTTTCAGTCATTAAAAGTAAATCATTTTTAAATGAATTTGAGTTTGCATGTAAGTGTGCTGGGCAGGGAATGGGCATGTGTGTACACATGCAAGTGAACATAAAAAGATAGACTTACAGGAGATCTTCAGGAACACTGTCTACCTCCTTTGAAGTAGAGTCTCCCATAGGTTGCCCAAGCCAAAGTGGTCAGCCCTATTTCCGTGTACATGTGGGCAACAGTAGGTTGTGGATACATGTATACATAACAATAATAAATCTAGACGTCATGAATTCAAAGGGAGAATATAGGCAGAGGTTTGAGAGGAGCCAGAGTGAGGAGAAGACAACGGAACTGATCCAAGTATGGAGGGCCTACATGAAATTATCAAAAGATACATATAAAAAACAGACTTATCAGAACTCTTAGTTACCAGTAAGTTACTGGTTCAATGGGGAAAACAAATTTAGAGACCACCTAAAGAAGGTTTCAGATGGTCTTCTGAGACAGGCCAGACTGCATTCATTATCTGACAACTGTATGTGTCAAAGCAATGGTCTCCAAAAGGTCATTTAGAATTTCACAGGGAGGGCTTTTTCATTACAAAGCATGTACATGTTTGTTTGTATTCTCAGATATACATCTGTGTATATTCATGCACATACATATCTCTTAGAGGAGATCCATCATCAATATTATGATTGCATTGGCTGTTTTCTGAGAACTACAGATATTGAACATAATCTCTAGACTAATCTATGCTTACAAAATCCAATCTGTACAAAAAAATAAGCAATTAGTTTTCAACACTGATATATATTTATGAATGTGTGCTTTTAAAACATTAAGTAATTGTTTTCCTACAACATCTTTCCAATATTATGAACAGGCCTTCCACATGACATTTGTTCAAACTGAGAGAAATTGAAGTTTTCTTACCATCCAGGCTGTGACAAAGTCCCCCATCCAGGTCCCTACAGCAGCTAGTTTCATGAAACTTTCATTGCGGATGCCCATATAGTCTGTAATGATGTATGCCCTGTGGAAACAAACACAAGACATTGCCCAGACTCAGAGAGCTGTCCAGTCAACGCTTCCCAATGCAGCCGCACACTTTCCCCTCTCAACAAGCTCCCTAACTATCACCTCACCACATTTGTTTATACATTTGCAAAGGCAAGAGAGAGAGTTCAGAGGGTGTTTGGGTCAGTTTTGATTAGATTTGAATACTGATTGGAAATATAGCCGTTGCCATGTGCTGTTCATCTTCGAGCTGCAAGACTGACATCAGCTCTTGAACATTTGAACAGAAATACTCAGCAAAGGCCTCATTTCACACTCACTCAAGTGTGAGCAGACCTGAAACAATTCCTGACAGAGAGCTTGAGAGAAAAGATGTGTTCTGTCAAGTTAGAATCAGCAGAAAGGTGCTGGGCAGGGCCTCAGCTGTATCACAGCAGGATAATGTTCAGAACACTGTCAAGTTTGAAGAAAGACATCTGCACAGTGAAATAATGCAAAATTTGATTCAAATATATATGATTTCAATTACTACTGAAATAATAACCAGACTGTTTAATGAATTGCTTTAGTTTTATATAGCTAATTCTTATTTGCTTGTAATAACATAAATTCATAATCTTTCCAACTGAGGGGGAGACAGTTGTTAGGACAGTGGCATCAGGGGTAAGACCATGCTGTCTTGAAAGAAGCACTCCTTTTCTATTTTCTCATGTTAAAATTTTTACTAATTATTACTTTCTCACGTCTCTAGGGAAACTGAGCCGATCAATATCATGTGACTAAATAAATAATTGCTGGGAATCAAATCGCTCTCTCCCATTTTTCTTAACTCTAAGATTTTTCAAGCTGTTTATTTTAATTTCAGTTTTATTTTTTTTCCCAAAAATGATGACATAGTCTACAGTATTGGTAAAACCTGCTTCTTCTTGGATTAGACTCAAGTAGATAGTAGCATATTTGTTGTTTTTCTACTAAAATTTTTAAAGTGGCTTTTTGAAATTGCTGAATTGAAAGCCATTTTTAATTTGATTATTTTAACTCTTGGAGTTCTTTTCAATAGTTCTAGTGCCATTGCTTTAAAAAAAGAGATATCTAAATAGATTTTTAAAAGAACAACATCTTATACTCAAAATAATTCTTTTTCTACACATTTCACTCAACTTGGTTGGAAAGTCTAGAAATACGTTGAGTTCTCATGCAAAACTTGTAGCTTTTGATTGAATTTTCATATTAGGTGAGGAAGTATAACTACAAGAATTTACATGTTCACAGTGTTGCAGTTTAAGCAGAGCATATCCATCAACTTTCATCTAGTTACAGTGACATGTTTACTATTTGCATTTTACAGATATTGAATCAACAGCAAGAGTTCTGCAACTTGTTCCAAGTAAGCACTTCACAAATGAGTAGGGGTAGAATTTAAATATCTACCTGCCTCTCATATAAAAGCTCTTAACCATTATTCTATACCTTTCTCCTGCAAGTATTAATGGAGATATAAAACAGGAAGAAAATCTAATTTGTACTTTAGTAAACAATGAAGATGTAAAGCCCTTGAAGATGAATCAGAGTAAGAAGTCAACAGTAGCACTAGCCACTACTCAGAGCTACCACCATGCACTAGAAACCTACTGTTTCAGGCTCACCAACCTGAGTACTTCCAGCTGGAAGCTCCCAAGTGAATTTGCACAGTTTGCTGTTACCCAGTTCAGCACCACCATCCCTGGATAGCTCTGGGGCAGTGAAATCCATGCACTATGGAGTGTCAGCTTTGGCAACTGTCCAGCATTGTCAATGACACCAATTTTGATGAATATACTCAACAGCATCTTACTCCCTGCCCATTTTACCAATGAGCTAAAATCATTATGGCACAATGAAAACTTCAGAGTACATTGAGTGTGTGTGTGTGTGTGTGAGAGAGAGAGAGAGAGACAGAGACAGTGTGTGTGTGTGTGTGTGTGTGTGTGTGCGTGTGTAAGAGAGAGAAAGGGAACGCATTTATTTTGTTTCAGTGCATGGCTTGAATATACTTGCAACAGATCAATAATGATTTAGCCAAGAAAAACTAAAATAAATGTAAGTTTAAAATGTTTTTAAGCCAGGTGGTGGTGGTGCATACCTTTAATCCCAGCACTCAGGAGACAGAGGTGCAAATGATGTGGAATAATCTTTTTGTAGACTGTGAAGATGTGTCTTTGCCAAGGCACCTTCTGTTGGTTTAATAAAAAGCTAAATGGCCATTAGCTAGGCAGGAGGCATAGGTGGGAGAACCAGACACAGGGAATGCTGGGAAGAAGAAAGGTGGGTTCTCAAGGAGATGTCAGGACTCAGAGGAGGCAACATTATAAGAGCTAGTTAGAAACAAGCCTAGGCTATCAGCTGAGCTTTTATAATTAATAAGAAGTTTCTCTGTGGTTATTTGGGAGCTGGCTGGTTGGAAATAAAAATCTGCCTACAGGCAAATTTCTGAGTTTAAAGCCAGCCTGGTCTATAGAGTGAGTTCTAGGATAGCCAGGGATACACAGAGAAACCCCACCTCACAAAAACAAACAAAAAATTAATTAAGTTAAAAATATTAAGCCCTGTATAATCTGATGAAATATATCAGAGTTAATTAAACACTGAAGAAAGTGGTGCATCACACTGAAGAAATACGTGGAATGATTAGGTGTATCTTCCCTGTAGACACTTGCTCACTCTGTACATAGGCAATGAAAAGCTGGGCTTGGCCTGATCACAGAACAATCCCAGTGCTCTGCAGTGAGAATATTAGAAACTTGAAGAGCCACAATTCTGGTGAGGAAGGAAGCGCTCAGAATAGGACACAACACATAGTGGCTTTGCCTTTCATGTCATCTGTCACATTCTGAACTTCTTTGGAGAAGTGACCACAAGGCTAAGTAGAGTCAAAAATATTGTCATAATCTATGCTAAGAAGACTAGTATAGATCACAACTTATTACAGAGTGCCATCTAAGAAACTACAAAGCAATGAGGAACAAAAGAGAGAGGAGTATCCTTGATGAACATGAAAATCAGCCTTCCCCGCATCCTTTATGACAGGTTCACATTGTTCCAATTCTACTCTTCCCACAGAGAAAGGAATGAGCCCCTTCCGGAAAAGTAAATATAAGCTAGATCCTGTATACATTCTATACATGATATCTGCTGGTTATTCAGAAATGAAAAGATAACAAGAAATATGACTGTATCACTGAAAATCTGGATTGAAATCATATTTAAACATAATAAGCTCCAGGAAGATAGGGCAAGGTTTTTGATTCACTGCTAGTCACCAAGCATCTACAGTGCTGCCTGTATATAGCAACTGATCACTTAACATTTGCTTAACTTATAATGAGTGGAATATCCATGTTTATATGCCACAGGTAGGTCCATGTGTATTAAATATTAGGAACATCAACAAAATGGTACTGAATTATGGCAAATTTATACACAAAGGAAGATGCTAGAAACCTTGACTTATTGGGTGTGTTTGTTTTTTCCCAAACTATATTTGTAGCTCTTCCATTGCAGGATAATTGTTCCAACTAACCTAGAGTCATATATGATAGGAGATATAGAAACTGTACTTCCCTGTGGCTGTGGGCATATACCTGGGCCACCTGCTGTAATAATACAAAGCAGCACAGTTTATGAAATAGCCAAGAGATTTAAAGGGGAACATATGAAAAGACATATGAAGACCTGTGATTATTATTACTTTCATTACTTTTGACAAATACTTTATACATGTGCAGACATGACATAAAAACATTCAACTACTTCATTAACTTGCATATCAATTAAGATTAAACCATGTTTCTTTGTTGGGTTCTAAAGGAGAGATAATTCTTTGATTTTTTTTTCCTTTCAATAATTTTAACTAGATGGGAGATCACTGTAAAAAAACTGAAATTGTGGAATTTCACATACTCAGTGGCTAGGAGTAGATTCAGAACTAGTTTTTGTTGCTAGAAGGCAATTATAATTTTAGTTTTGTTTGGTGCTACAGTTGACTACTTCAATCATACATCATATAGACTTTGGTTGATATTTCCTCTATTAATAGATCTACAAAATCTTGCAGACGAATCAGCCTTCCAGGTAAAATTCCTAAATTAATTGCTTAGAATCTAACTTCAATTTTTTTTCAAATTTTAAGCCAGTCAAACCTATTACAAATATGTGGAGACCACAATATACAGCATCTTGGAAAGGTGAGTAATTATCCTAACAGCTCAGCAATAAGAACAGCTAGGCTACAACATACCTGAAAACCTAGATGTTCAATGACTGCACTGAATAGGCTCTCGGCTTAACCAAATAGTCAGATTAATCAAATAAAAGTACACTAAGCTGAATTGGCCTTGCAGGTGAGAGTCCTGATCACCAACATTGAAAGTTCCAGTTCCCATCCACCACTTATTTATACTAAATGGGTATAGTCAATGCCAGGTGATTTAGGGGTTGGGTCTCTGAAAGTTTAACAGGAGGCTATAAACATACATCATCAACCCAATACGGATTCATGCTCCACTGCAGATCCATCTGTGGCCAGCTGGATTCATAATGTCACAGCTGTCTCTCCCAGTCATTTTGGGGCAACATAAACAAGATTGGGGGCTTGATACACAAGTAAATCATGGATAAGGAGTTGACTTACACTAGCAAAACTCTATGCCAGACAAAGAAACACTTGAAAAAAAAGCTTTAAGTATTCTTAACTCGTTGAAGTAAAAATTTATCAGCGCACTATGCCAGGAAATGAGCATGCCTCATTGTATAAGCCTCTTCTAAATCTCTTTATGTCTACAATAAAATGATTAACAGTTTTCAGTCATTTAGTTGATCATCATCCAAATAAACACACTTTAGTACTGTTGCTCAAAAAAATCTCATTTTTTAACTATTAAAAGACTTTGGTGAAGTTCAACACACATATAAGAACTTCCTGGCCAGATCACAGCTGTGAAGTGATGGATAAATGCTTATGATCCTGCTATAGACAGTTGTGTAGAGAACCCGTGAGTGATTGAAAGTGTGCCTAGCCCCAACAAGGCTCACTGACAGCCTGACAGCTCAAATTCCCCAACATTAGCTTGCTATTCCCTCTTAGTTCTATATATAAAACATACATATATCTATCCACCTATACAGTGGGTTTTAATTGACCAAACCCACACATTACATCAATTCTTCCCTCTGTTCCTTACCAAACCTCAGCCTATTCAGCAAACTCCAACTGTGTGAGATACAGCCACCCTATCACAATATCAATCCCTCCTTTGCCTTGACCCTCAGCATACAATTAATCACTAAAGTTATTTCTGAAGGACTATCAATTCTCTTCAACTATCTGTCATCACCACTGTTGATCTGTTCATAATTATTTCTAATGTGACATTAAGCAGCCTCCTATTTTCCTAGGATAGTTCTCACTTGTAGATTCTTCATGTCATTATGATGACTCCTGGGTAAGAAATATGTCTCAATGGAGGAGCTAGAGTCACGAGAGCAGAAACCAGTTTTGAAATTGCTATGGTTTAGACCTGTGTTGTCTGTAAAGACCCTTGTGTTGAAGACTTAGGCTCTAGCCCATAGCATCCCTGGGAGGTGGTGGAACCTTACAAAGCAGTACTTCCTGGGATGTCTTGACATCACTAGAGTTATGCCTTTGAGGGAGATGATGGGCTATGAGATGAGCAACTTGGCTCCGTTAAGTATGTCTGCCAAGATGGTTTACCTTGACAGAAGCCTCTACTTGTTATATACTAAAACATGCACAACTGTGAGTTTAAAAATACATCTTTTCTCATTACAGGCTGCTTGTCCCAAGTACTTAACAATAGGAATGCAAAGCTACTGACTCAGCAACCCACTTCATGTCCTCAATACCTGGAAAAAAAGTTTTCAACATTGATAAAATCATGCACTTTTATTAATATAGCATGATATATATATACATAGCTGTGTTAATATCACACTGAAATTTATTAATAAGTATAATTAATACATAATGAAAACGTTTTAAAAAGTGAATTCCACTGGGCGGTGGTGGCGCACGCCTTTAATCCCAGCACTCGAGAGGCAGAGGCAGGCGGATCTCTGTGAGTTCGAGGCTAGCCTGGTCTACAAAGCGAGTTCCAGGAAAGGCACAAAGCTACACAGAGAAACCCTGTCTCGAAACCCCCCCCAAAAAAAAAGGTGAATTCCACACATGCATGCCCATTTTGATTTACTAACACCCATCCATTACCAGTTCTCATGATGGGGCAGTTTAAACATCTTATAAGTAAAAATGTAAAAGGTAGCCAACAGCTGTCTAATTGGACTTTAGGTTCACTCAACAGGAAGAATCACGCCAAGTCCTGTAAACTTAGCCAACTACCCATGACTCGTGAGGTCATGAATCACAGAGGAGAACCTACTACTGCCATTTTCCTAAGCCAGCATAATTCATAACTGTGTCCTAAATACTTATCCTTATACCCACAGATGAACATAGCTCTCACCCTTCATCAAAGAAATTTCTTTTTACAGCAGATGGAAACCATTACAGAAAGTCACATTGGGTCAAAACACATAACAACTACCCATGGGGTGCCCTCAGCCCCAGTTAACACAGCATAGTATCTACACTTCAGGCTCAGGAAACCTAGAGGAAGAGGGGGCAGAAAGATTGTAAGAGCCAGATAGCCAGGACGTCTGCTGCAAGCTTGTGTCTTCTATATATGGTGCAGAAGTTCACCCAAGAAATCTCAACAACACAGTGCCTAAACAAGACCTGAATGATGACACCAGTTGACATGGCATTGTGGATGGGGGCGGGGTCCCATGAGATTTCCCCCATGTGGGTGAGAGAGGGAATTAGTCCTTTCTAGTGAGGCACCCCACTAACTGGTGGAGTTATGTCCTGTAGGGAGTTGTCAGCCCTAAAAACACATACACAAGCAACACTAAATGGTCTCAGAAAGTTGTGCTTATATATTTATTCACACACAAACACATTCATATTATTTAAATAATTTGACACCAGAGGAAAACGAAACTTATATGTGCCTCGTGTGTGTGTGTGTGTGTGTGTGTGTGTGTGTGTGTGTGTGGTGGTATTGTGTTCCCCAAAATATTGTGCACCCTAATAAATTTATCTGGGGTCAGAGACAGAACAGCCACTAGATACAAAGGCTAGAAAATGGTGACACTCACACCTTTAATCCTAGCACTCCAGAGGTAGAAATTCCTCTGGATCTCTGTGAGTTCAAGGTCACATTGGAAACAGCCAGGCCTTTAATCTCAAGAAGTGAGCATTTAATCCCAGGGAGTGATAGCAGAAAGGAAAGATATATAAGGCGTGAAGACCAGGAACTAGAAGCATTTGGCTGGTTAAGCATTTGACTGGGTAAGCATTTGACTGGGTAAGCATTTGGCTGGTTAAGCATTTGGCTGGTTAAGCTTTCAGGCTTCTAGCAGCACAGTTCAGCTGAGACCCATTCTGGATGAGGACTCAGAGGCCTCCAATCTGAGGAAACAAGACCAGCTGAGGAACGGGCGAGGTAAGGTAGCTGTGGCTGGTTCTGTCTCTTTGATCATTCAGTGTTCACCCCAATACCTGGCTCTGGGTTTGATTTTATTAATAAGAACTTTTAAGATTCATGCTACGTGTGTGTGTGTGTGTGTGTGTGTGTGTGTGTGAATTTTTAGAGATAAGTTTAATTTTAAAAAGACAAACCTCTAAACCTGTCTTCGTTTTCTCAAATAATGTAGCAGTTTCATACTATCACAAGGTAAAGCATGGATAAAACGACCCTCTAGAGACCACCTTCTCGTTTACAGTCATCTTTCATTTTACAATCCCACCAGCAAATCAACCCACCAATTTCTGCACTTCCTGTGACATCCCTTATTGTCACTGGCCCCATCCTCTCTGCATCTGGAGTGCCATTGTCTACCTTCCTGCTGAGGTCAATAACTCAGGTGCACACTAAGATGTCCCTGCCCTTGCCTCCAAAAGCCATCCCTCTTCCTGGCTCTGTCACAACAGTTAGAATAGATTATTATGTTACACAACTTTCCATAAACATTGGAATGGTTTTCTCATATTGTTCCATTCTCCATGAAACCAGTTCTGCAAAGGTGAAGGACATACATCATTCACCTAGGCAGGGGAACTTCTTCGTTTAGTATATAGTGTGCTTTAGGAAGGCAATAAATATTTACATGAATTAAATAGCTAACTGACTAAAGTAAGAAAATTAATTATTTAAAGAACCCGACAACAGAGAAAACTGAACATTATATGAAAGCATTGAAGGTGAAACCAAAGACTCACAATAATATAAGGTAAAAGACAACATCAATGATAAATTATGAGCCATGTAATTATGGTATCCTAGCAATGGGAGAGTGAAATATTGCCTCATGTCTACTTCTCTTTTTAAAAGAAAACATTAGAGGCCAGAGCATAGTCAAGTCAAAATGAAGAGAATACCCTTAACTTTCTGCATTTGCATTTTAGTTGGCTGAGAATAAAAAAGTAAAAATATCATAAGCCTACTAAATTACACTGTTTTTAAAAACATCCTTTAAATGAGATGGTATCAATCATAATTTATTTTTTGAAGATTTTTATTTTTATTTGTGTGCGTGAATGCCTGCATGTGTATTTGTGCACTGTGTACATGTCTAATGTCCATGGAGGCCAGAAGAGAGAGTGGGATACCATAGAACTGGAGTTACAGGTGGCTGTGAGTTGCCAAATGGGTGCTGGGTCTTCCGCAAGAGCAACAAGTACTCTGAATCACTGAGCCATCTCTCCAGCCCCTCGATGCATAATTTAATACATCAATTTGCTGGTATAAGCAATATAAAAGCCATGTGGTAAAATACATTTATTTAATCCTTGTGAGTAAAAGAAAGGAAATCTGCTTTTCTGTCCTTCAGATGAATTGTGCCAAACCTCCCTTGCTGTTTGCACAGATATGAGATGCTATCCAGGTGAAAAGTAATGCAAATTTTAAGTTTCAGAATTGATGTTTGGAGCCTCTTTCTGGTTATTTTTATTTCAAGCTTCAAAATCTGTGATTTATTTTGATTCTAAAATGAGGCTGTCTGAACTATCAATGAACTAAGCACATTCTGTGTTAAATAAGATTCAGTGTGTTTAGAAGTATTGAAATGAATATATATATATATATATATATATATATATATATATATATATATATAATGGCCATTTCTATTGCTGTAGCAGTAACTTGCAAGCTAAGCCAGAACGCTATTAATTAACTTACTCTGCCTAATGATGCTTCTTTCCACACATATTAGAAACTCATGATTATCATAAAGGAGATTTTCCTACGATTTTGATGCTATTCAAAGCAGAGCATTAAGTAAATTCTGTTTCAATGGATGTGTCAATAAAGGTAAGTAGTTTTAAAGGGCCAAACTAGATAAGAAGTAGATAAATATAATCAACTTTAGCAGAAACTGCAATTTGTCCACAGATACAATAAAATGAAAAAACCCCTGACAAATGAATCTGTCACTACCTCCTACAAAAATTTCAAATCCAAGGTATTTACAATGGCGATTTTTTTCCTGCTGTAGGCCTCTCCTTCTCTGCCTTCTCACTGTGAACTTAACATTGCTATTCTCATGCTCACTAGTTCCTTGTCATTTCTAGCCCCTATTCTTTTTAGAGTTAAACATAGACATAGTTTATTAACATAGCCAAGCAGTGATTAACATTCACATTTATTATGTCACACAATACAAATGTAAAGACAAACTTACTACAACACAATGTATATTCTCTGCATGATCCAGAGTATTTAGTGGTCCCAAAACCTCTCTTTAAAATTCAAGCAGCTCATCAAAATTAAAACCATGTTCTATTTAAAATGAAGATACGGTCCGTTAGCACAGAGTTAGACTTCAAGCAATACCAGTGCAGGACAGTTTGAAAAATTGCAGGAGGATGTTTGAAGGACACATTTTAAAATAGTGTGGCAGGTACGGGAAACATCAGATTTAAGGTTTTAGGCATAACTCACAAAACCTAAATTGTCAGCAGAAAGGTCCAGTTATTTATGACGAAAGCTAGAACTAAGCCATTGCACCCAATGTTAACATGAATATTAAGCATAAAACTTTCACATTATGAAATAAATGATTACCATATTTAAGCCTCTCATTTTAAGATGATCAGCTATTGAGTAAAATTAATCGCATAGCATTGTCTAATTATTATGTCCATAAAAATCAATGAAGCTCAGTTTGGTTACACATCCACAGGAAAACAAGGGCAAAAGGAGATGAGGAAAGCATAAGGGACGCTCTCTGTGAGACGGGTGTTAGGTGAGAGCCACAGCCAGCAGGCGTTCCACAAGATAATTAGACCTGTGAAAATGCACAATTCTGCATAATACCAAACCACAGCATCAGAGTGATTTATGGCAAACAAAAATTCTTTCTAGAAGGAAAATTATTGGCTTTGCAATCAGAAATCTACTTGGCAAAAAAATATTTGGTTTGGTGTTTTAAATGTACGGGAGGTGGTGGTAGAGATCCTTAGCTTCCCTCAGAGCCATGCATACATCCACATCATACGTCTTGTTCTTTCCTTCAGCTAGTCAACAAGTGCATCCTTTTACATCTTCCCTTCGCCTACTCAGCCATCCCGGAACTGGATATGGAAGCATGCCACTTTCTTTTTTTTATTTTATGAGAGTTCACAGTTGAAGAGTTTGCCTTAAGTGTCCATAGAAACTTTGAACGTTTAAACAGTGTTAGAACTGTTTGCGAGACTCGAGACCCCTGAAGTTACATGAATGGATTTTACATTCAGAGATTACCATAAACCCGTGGAGGTCAGGGGCGGAACACTATGGGATGAGTCTGGAATGATCCTTCAACAAATTCACATTCTGACCACTAACTGGCCAGCTGGAGGTAATCTCTAGGGAGGAGAATCTGTGGAGCTTTTAGGAGGGTGAGGTCTAATGGACAGAAGTGGGCCAGAAGGCCTTTGACCTTATGTCCCAGCCTCACTGTCTTTGTGACTAGCCACTGCCACCTATTCTGCAGCCATGGACAAAGCGGCTGCATCATGCCTTCCTCACAGTGATGGACTGAAACCCCCGAGACTGTGAGCCCAGATAAATGGCATCTTCCTGAAGACATATTGTCAGGCATTCTGTCACAGTGACATAAATGTGTGTTCCATACATGATCCTATGAAACACACACAGCTGGTCAGTCTTGGACAAAATGGATCAAAACACGAAAACAGGCGTAAGTACTAGTTACCGGAATGAAAGGGGGACATCACCACATAGCCTACAGAGATGAAACCAATGAATTATGTATTTTGAGAAATCTTGTACCAATCAAGTTGAAGTTTTGATAAAAAAAATCAATATATTTCTAGAAAATCATTTAAAATATACCAAACTGTATATTGGTACAAAAAAGGAATGAAAAAAATAGACATACAACCACACACAAAATTTATTTTATAGCTCTAAACTTCCCCACAATGAAAATCTAGGCCCAGATGTGCACATGGGCACCCAGGGACTTGTGAAGGAATGTTGACAGCATGGCTGTTCATAAGCGCCTGCGACTGAAAACATCCAGAATGCCCATCAACAGAAGAGATCCTCAAATTACAGCATGATGCAGACCACTCAACGGTGAAAGTGAGCAAATTACTATACCACAAAGCCTGGCAGATCTCAGAAACAGTTGTACAACAGCCGACCATATAACAGGAACAAACATACCATGGGATTGCAAATGCACCCAAGCTTGGGAATAGGCAAAACTCAATGACTTGAGAGAGGTCTTACAAGAGGTAAAACTGAAGCAAAGCCAGAAGGCTTTGCTTTGTGGGAAGGAGAGGTTTGCTGTCACAGAATTCAGCCAGAGGCCTCTGGAATGCTCCGAATGCTCTTTCATTTAATGTGATTGGTGATAACAGGGGTAAGCATTTAACATAATAGTTCCCTTCCACAAAATTATATTGTCCATGTGTGTTGTATAAGCTTTTCTGTAGGTACATTGTTCTACTTTTTTAGAAAGTTGAAAGACACAATAATAAAACCCGTTAGCACAGCAGAAGGCCCAGAAGTGGTGGCTATATAATCATTTTATTTTATTTTATTTTTATTAAGAAAAAATTTTCATTCATTCATTTTACACACCAATCAAAGATCCCCCTCTTCCATCCTCCTGCCCCCCTCCGGCCTCCCCCTCCCAACCCACCCCTAACTCCCACCTACAAGAAGGCAAGGCCTCCCATGGGGAGGCACATTCAGTAGAGGCAAGTCCAAGCCCGTCCCCCTGCCTCAAGGCTGCACAAGGTGTGTCCCATTATAGGTAGCGGGTTCCACAAGCCCTCTCATGCACCAGATGGATTCTGATCCTACCACTAGGGGCCTCCCAAGCAGATCAAGCTACACAACTGTCTCACCATACAAAGGACCTAGTCCAGTCCCATGTAGGCTCCACAGCCATTGATGCAACTTTCATGAGTTCCCTCTATATATAATCATTTTATAGAAAAAACACTAGGGTGATTTTCAAAAGAAATTATTTTTAACTTGAATTGAAGTTAGCATTTGTTCATAGAAATGTGACATTTCACTGCCCATGAGGCTTCCATTTTTACAAGGATTAGTGTGCACAGCAGAAATGAGGTCAGGTGCCATAGCAGGAGCCATGCAAACTTTGACTTGCTTCCTGTATCTCAAGCGGTGACATAAAAGGTCACGTTGGAGCAGGTACTCACTCAGGCCCAGGAAGGATCACTTGATTTAGTGGTTTCCTGGGTTGTGAGAGTTACTGGAGAAGACTGGTAACACCTCTGAGGCTCCAGGAAAGCTCTCAAGACTCCTGACACACAAGGCCATCAGATAGGCAGTATGAGGCCTGTTGAGAAGAACCTAAGAAAGGTCCAAAAAGATGAAATTTCTCCAAACAGTGTCTGGCCATGCAGATGGCCAGGCTACTCAGGAGGGTTGGGGAGGAGCTGGGATCAGCACTCAGTGTGATTAATGGAAGTTCTTCAACTGTTCTGGGGTTAGGGAAACCTCACAGACAATGCAGAGACTAAGTCACAAAGGACTCTGAGGCACAATCCATATTACCTTGAAGGTCTAAGTTTCAACAGTGAGTAACAATAGAAAGACACACAGGGAAGAGAATAATAATTGCATGGTACAGCATTCTCTTTGACTGTTATTTGAAAAACACAAACTCCATAACCTTGACCTGGAATGGGAAAGTATTAAGTTTAAAGTTAATTCAGTGGTTAAATATCAAAAGGGATATTGAACTCTTCACTGGGGAATGCCGGTAGAGCTTCAAGCCATTAATTTGATAGGTTAAAATATGTCAGTGCAAATCTGTAATCTGATTTTGTGAAGCATCTATGCCACCCACGTGCGATGCCAGAGATTTCCGCACCATCAGGTTAAGTCTGCTTGGCAGACATATCCCACAAAAACTGACAGCATCAGATTTTTGCTAGCAATTAAAAGGTCTATCTGGGGATTTTTCTTCAGGCAGTGCAGGTACAAGAAGCTTAGAAACACCCCCAGCCCTGAAAGACTAGGCACTGAGGAGGCCTCCCAGCCATCTGCAACTTAACATAAAAGCAACTGCTTATCCTTGGAAGAAGAGGACCACCTACTCATTCATTCTTTCAACTATATTGATTGAATACCTTCTATGTGCTACGGACTGTGCAAGGTGATGGGAATACCAAGATGAATGAGCCACAGTCATTACCATACAGCAAATGAAAAAGGACTTGCAAACAAACCCACGAGCCCTAAGGGGAAATGCCGCCTGCAAGGAGAGAGGCTGGGATGAAAGGCACCTAAATCTTCCAGATGAAGGGAGGAGCAGAGAGCAGGGAGGACCTCATAAAGGACAGCAGAGGTACTTGAGGTAGAAAGAAGCGGATGTCTAACAGCAAGAAGGTACCCATGGGTGCTGTAGAGGGAGATGGGAAGGTGACTCAGAGGCATCACCCTAACAGCACATTAATGTCATCTACTTCAGATATTTAAAATACTTTCCACTTAGGGAATAATCTCAATTGAGGCCCTTCAAATAAGAAGCAGCAAGTGATTGTGGACAGACAGAGGATGAAGAGATGAAGAGATGGGGATGGCGATGGGTGATAAAAATTAGATAATAAATAGCAACATGGAAGACTGATGATGGGGGGATATAAGTGATAAAAATATAAATCATAGAGATGTTTAGGTAGATGGTAGATGACAGATATGATGATAGATAGGTAGACAGACAGACAGATAGGTGATAGACAGACAGACAGACTAAGATTCTGAGTACACATGTACATTATACAGATAGACTTATTTCAAATAGTTGGTACATAGACTTGTGAGGCTGGTAAGTCCACACACTCTGCAGATCATGTTAACATGTTTGAAGAAGCAGGCAGGGGCTGGTGTTGGAACATTCTTTCAACAGAAAGAGCCTCTTTCTCTAGGAAACTTTAGCTTTCATTTCCAAGCTCCTCTAACTGACTGCATGAGGCCCAACTCGTATTATGGAGTGCAAGCTCCTTTACTTAACGTCACCTGACTGAAGACAATAACCACATCTACCAGACACTGTCACACCAACTCCTAGACTCAGCATTGACTAAGGCTGTGTTCAGCCTAGCCAAGTTGACTTATAAAAACAAACTAGTGTTGAATCCATATTACCAACCTCCATTTAAAGACATATTTGTATTTCTATCCCAAAAATATAATCACCATAAATAGCTAATAAAATATTTTTGAATCACCACAATCCTAATTTGAGATTTTGAACTTTTTTTGCAGTTTTTATTTAATTGTGTATGTGTATGTATGTCTCTCTCTCTCTCTCTCTCTCTCTCTCTCTCTCTCTCTCCATATATATGTCGAGAGAGAGAGAGAGAGAGAGACATATATATATGTATGTATATATAGACCTGTGTGTGTGTGTGTGTGCGCGCGCGCGCGCGCGCGCGCATATATTAAACACACACATGGAGGTCAGGAACAACTTACAGGAGTCAGTCATCTCTCTCCACCATTGGGCTCTAGGGATTGGACTCAGGTCAGTAGCCTAATGGCAAGCACCCTTACTCTCATCTGAGCATCTCACTGGCCCCTAATTAAAAATTAAACACAAAAAATTCCATAATATCATCTCAAATTTTGCCAACATGTGTGCACATGTGAGTCCTCATAGATATACACACATGCACATAGGAAAACTGTGTACACAATTGCACAAACATATTTACACACACACACACACACACACACGCACACACACACACATCTCATCAAGCACAAAATTACTTCTTTTTTTTTTTGGTTTTTCGAGACAGGGCTTCTCTGTGTAGTTTTGGTGCCTGCCCTGGATCTCACTCTGTAGACCAGGCTGGCCTTGAACTCAGAGATCCACCTGGCTCTGCCTCCCGAGTGGTGGGATTAAAGGCATATGCCACCGCCACCCGGCCCAAAAGTTACTTCTTATCGATGCTATCAGTCAATGTTCATTCGCCATCTTTAAATATTTTATGATTCACACTACAGATTTCCAAAGTACTTCTGATTTTTAGGTCAGTTTCCATGAGAACACGCCCATGCCTTAATAACAAGTTTTGTTTTATGTGCTTCATTTCTATACAATTTCCAGCCCCTTTCAGACACTGGTGTTGTCAGGCACCATCCTTTAGTTCACATCTGAATGGTTGTATGTTAACACAAAATTGCTCACATTCATGTCCAACCTAAAAGCATTTCCCTGAAACCCAAAGGTATCCACTTTCAATGCCTCATGAACACAGGAGTCATGTTTGGGTTAAGTATTTTTATCAAATGACCCATTTTTTTCCATCAAAAATAAACCATCTCTTGAACAGAAAGAACAATGTGGGGCAACCAGCTCTCTGCTCAGTGGTCAACAGCCTAAGCACAGAGCTATGGTTTTAACAGTGTAGATCACCGGCAGCTATTCCTTGAAGATCAGAAGCCTGCTAGAGCCCTGAGCATGTCAGGACACTATGTGAGCAGAGTGGCGATATTTAACACAGTGCCCGAGGCCACAAACTCTCAGTGGATAGTGGTTAAATCAAAAGAGAAAGGAAGATATATTTTTCTTCTGTGGTTGGATGGGAGAGGAAGTTGGTATCAGATTAGCATATTGTATATATGCGGCTCAGTTTACTTTAAAGACCATATCATTATTACAGACATTATGTTCATGCAAAATTGTGCTTTTAGATAGCTTTACAATGTCCCCAGTTAAAGTGACCCCATTAGTTGTGAACAAGGAGAAAGTAATGGAGATGCATTACTGGGTCTATCCATCGTGGCTCCCATCCATGAATCCCTATACACACAAAGCACAAAGGTCCAGAGAAATCGGTCTGAATGGGGACCCAGAATCCAAGGGTTGGCAGATAACCGACACCAAATTAGAGTTGGGCAACCAATGGAAAAGTCAAGTCACCAAACCCCTGGGGGTGACCGAATTGGGAATAAAGTCAGGAAATCCTCACAGATGGTACAAGAGAAGATGGTGCAAGCTCTGAGAAGAAACGCAGACTGTTGAGTTGCACAAGGTTAGGTTTTTTTCGGCCTGCCAGCAGTACCTGAGGAGGCTAGAACAGGCCTGAGGATGGCCTACATGGAAAACTTGTGTCTGAGCTTGGTGACCCTTATATGAGTCAAACATTGCAAAGGAAAGCTGGTGTGTGGGCAGAATCTTCTGTTGAATGTGGCTCTAATTACATTCTCTATGTCTTTCATTTGCCTGGTGACCCACACGCATATCAAAACTGAGAACAGCAGACTGTGGACATAAAATTATAATTTCTACTAATTTTAAGTATTTGATGTCAACTTAACTGACTTGTCTCTCTTTCACAGACTTCTCTTCAGAACGTAAACTTGCCTGCTCTGAGTACCCACCTCAAGGACACTAGGGGGCAGCCTAGTAGCCACCCCAGACTTAATCTCCTACACTCTGCCTTCCTACTCTCTTCCGGATCTCATCCTGCTGATTTTAAGTGGCCTGTTGAAAGCCTGGATTTTCTTCTGCCACTTCCTTAAGACATTAGTCCCAGATGCCCCAGTGTCCTTCACCCCAGGACCTAGTCACACACAGTCCTCCTCAGTCACGTCCTTCATAAGATGCACCTGGGAACTCTGGAGAGACACCATTGACCAAGTTCTATCCCAAAGATCTTGGCTTACTTTAGCTAGTCTTGGGCACAGGCACAAACTACACTGGCAGTCTGCGTGTCAGAGTCACTACAAAGGATCACTGAAAAGCAGAGTATACAAAGTGGTGCACACCTTCAAGAGAATCTCTGAGTTTAAAGCCAGTCAGGTCTACACAGCAGCTTCCAGGACAGTAAGGGCTATATAGTGAAACCCCCCTCTCTCTCTTCCTCTCTCTCTGTCTCCCTCCCTCCTTCCCTCCTACTCCTCTCTCTCATACACACACACACACACACACACACACCAAAAGCACTGAGCCTTCATTGGAATCATAGACACTCAAAGGACACAATTAAGTACATTTGGATAGAGTGGAGTGTTCAAGACTGGCATGGTTGAAAAACAATGTCCAATTTCCTGACTTTGATCATGAATCTTAGCTCATTCACCAGCTGGGTATTCCCAGGCTAGCAGTCAGGCTCCTCTGAGTAGTGGCGGGAGTCTTTTTGGGGCTGAACTCTGAACTGTTCATTCTCCCTGCGTGCTCATGGAAAAGTGATGCAGTTATCGAAGAACCGTCTGTTTCCAATCGTGGCCTTAAAGCACACAGCAGATGATGGTTCAGGACATCTTTGGGGACCCACAAAACCAGGATTGCTTACACTTAACCTTTCTGGTTGAAACAAGCTGTGTAATGCGGTGCTGTGCTGGAACCCAACACATTCAAAGTACAGAAGGAGGAAACCCCACACACAAACTACGCATGCTCATTTGAGAGTCCATCATCCTCACCCCATAACTATGAAACCTCTGTTGGCAATAGAAATAACCTGAAATAGAGCTTAATGTTCCTTTAGGTCCTTTACAAAACAGGAGAAACTCTCTTTGCTAACAGTTGTATTATATTCCTGAAGATAACTACTACTGGAATTGTAAGAATGTAAAAATTATATTTTAAAGCCATTCATGGACATTAGTCCATTCACAACAAAAGTGTGACAATGTTTATCTAGGGATGTGGTACACAGATCCACTTAAACAAACAGAACTCAGCTGCCTGGAGACAGAAGGTTGCCTTGATGCCATCATTAACATCACATCCTGAACTGGGCAAGGGGGCATGTCTGTAATCCCAGCGTTCAAGAGGCTAAAACAGAAGGATCATGAAATTAAAGCCAGCCTAGACCACATACCAAGGTCAAGATTAGTCTGGGCTGTAGCGTAAAACATTCAAAGTAAGAAGACGGAAAAAAAAAAGTCAGATAATGTATAATACTTGAAGAATTAAAGGGGAAGAGACAAACTTTCCTTTGACTAGTGTACAGCAAAATTTATAGACCACCAAAATAACATAGCATTTAATTTTACGACTTTTCCTCATCCCCTTGGTACCCTGAACCCCCGTTTCACTCCAGGTCTGTGGTTTGCCAGAAGATGATCCCTACTCCTGAGAGACTTGCTTTTATGTTTTCAACACTCAACCCTTGCCTGCCTTTTAATGGAAATAATGCTCCCATACCACTTCCCTTTACTTGGCTACTTCTCCTCCAAGAAGCAGAGTTGGACTTTGCCCTCTTCTAAACCATGATAGTCTCTTACAGTTAATATGATTATTTAATAAATGGAAATTGTTTTTTTAAATGAGAAGGGAATTAGCTTCTACAAAATATATTCTTTTCATGAACATATTTTCACTATATTTCTTTTTTCTTTCTTCCTTTGAAGGTTTTTAAACCATAAGCATGCAAACGCTCATTACTAAAATATGAAAAGCATTAAAAATTAGGAGGATAATATACCCAAGAATCTATCACTCAATACAACTATTCCAATTTCTTTCCAATACATTTCTTGTACATATTTTTAAATAAAGAAATCAAATACATGTTATGATTAAAATGTGCCTAAAAGTTAAGAGACAAGAAACAATAAAACCGATGATAATGTGTAAACACTGAATGTCTATGAGCAAAACTGATAATCCATATATTTAGATAAATTTGTAAGGCAAAAATACTCTTAGGATTTTTTGTGTAACAATTCCCTCTGAGATTGAAACATCCTTATCCTGCAGGGAAGCTCCTTAACAGGAAGGGGGAGAAAAAAACCTCAAAATAGCTTCAGGAAGTCCCTGAAACTGACCAAATTCACTAGGCCCCTCCCTCTCAGAGTAAGTAATAAAGCTGCTGAGAGTCACGCTCAGACAGGCCATGCTGCAAAGTAGCCTCTGAGAACAGACCTAGCTGCGTGGAAGAGATTTAGACGAACTGCATCACTTGGAAAGGACGCTTTCCATCCTGTTGAGCTGCCCATAGGCGGGCTATGCAGTGTGCTCCAGATTCCCAGCTTTTGCGAGCTGTCACCCAAGCTGGGGTGGGCCTCAGTGAGTGATACACCTATCTGAGTCATTTCTGCTTCTGTGAGTAACCCCTCCCCCAGATTCTTGTAAGTAACCCCAATAAAACTCACTGCCTCACCAAGTTGGACTTTGGTGTATCTGTACTTGGGTCTGTTGTGGGCTCCCTATCTGGAGTGAGTAGATGCGTGTGTTGCATCTCCCCAGGAGAAGTTTTGTCACACAACAGGATTTCTAGATCTGAAGACCTAAAGAACCTAGGATGGGGCCGCATCTCAAACAACTCATAGTAACTGGGAATAGCATTAATTAAAAATGTGTTTACTCCTTCAAGTCTGTTGACCCTCCCAGCTCAGACCCACAGCATGCTTCAGAGACTGTTACTTCTATTATCATGCAGCTGACTGGGGGTTGCAGCTTGCTGCAGAGAGGGCCTCATGCAGCAAAGTTCTAGCCCAGGAAAAGATCAAATAAAATCCTAAGTAAAGCTTCCACTAAATGTGTGTTGCTTTGGCATGGCCATAAGGTTAAAAAAGAAAAGTGAGTTGAAATTATTTGAAGTCAGGACCATCTAGATGGGACCTATATTATAGATAGAGTTTCCATGTTCAGCACAGATAATATTACCAGAATGGGCGGGCAGTCGGTCCACAATTCCATCATTTCTCTCTCTTACCAGTAGACCTTAGCATTACATTATTACTTATCATGTGCCACTACCCAGCACGCTGACTAACCCTAGCAGGGGAACTGTGCTGGAGACATGTCAGGAGCCCAGAACAGACCCAGGAGACGCGAGGGTCAAAGACAGTGCTGGCACAGTGGATTCGATCAATATTTGCTATGAACACTAAGAGCATTGAGAAGAAGAGCTAAAGAAGACAGGATTTTCACTGCTGTGTGTGGATGGGAGCTCCACCTCAAACCCTGGAACCCTGGCACCCTAGCATTTCTATAAAGAGTCTGGAATGTTTGGGTGGGAGCTCCACCTCACACAGCTCCTCCCCAAACCCGCCCCTTCAAAGCCCACCAAACACAGCTCCTCAGGTCATCTCACGAGAGGCTCAAGACCACTCCCACAGGGAATAGATAAACTGCATCCCAGAAACCAGTCTCTGATTCTTCCGGGTCTCATCCTCTTCTCCTCTCTGCTGGGGAATTGCCCCAGGGTGCTTTACCCATTAAACCTGGGCTTTTCCTGATTTGGTCTGATTCGGTTTGTTGCTATGGTGGAGAGGCTTTCAGGAGTTCTAAAACTTACACTGTGCATAAATACGCTATAATTAACATCGAAACAAGGATAACATATTACAAACCAAGAAAAGTTATAGGAAAATGACGTAACAATTGAAGTTCAAAATGTAAGGCCCTTTAGCTGAGACAAAAGGGACGATGGAAGATTTAGATGACACGAGGTGGGAAAGACATCGAGATGAGAGAAATAATGATGCACTCAAGGTCATCAAAGTCCCCAAACCCAAGAGGTGGAGAGGAAACAGAATGCAGCGAGCAAGACTTGAAACGCAGACAAGAATCCACCCTCCTCTACACAGCGGCGGAGGCAGCTTGAACTTAATCTCAGATGTGAAAGGAAGCTCTCCGTTATTCTCAGCTTGGCTGTCAGATGCTACAGATTCTCATTTATTAGAGGGAGCTGACATCAGCATGGAGGCTTGATCGATAAGACAAAGCTGGAATGAAATTAGAGCCATTAGGGGCCTTCGCAGGGAGTCAAGTGAAACCCAAAGGCCGGGCGGAAGAATCAGCAAGAGAAATGAGGAAGTAGAGGTGGTTAAAAGTGAACCAATCGTGTCCCATCCGTCAGAGGACAAGCATGGGAAGGAAAAGGATGGATTTAAGAAAACACCTCAAATCTGCTCGAGCAACTGGCAACAGGCTGGAAGTAGCATCACTCCGCAAATTCAGAAATGAGGAAGGAGGAGCAAATTAGAAGAGCCGCTTGAGCTCTGAAAGGCTGAGCTTTATAGACACCCGTGGAACTCCAGTGAGAGGTAGGTACATAGACTGGTTTGCACGGGGCTGGGCCAGCCAGCACCCAGGCCAAAGATGGGAGGTACGGTTTGTCACTCTCCCAGAGGGGAGATGCCACAGGTAGAAGAAAGGGAGGCCATCAACTGTCAGACAAGGCCCATGAATGATGCTGTGTGAGGAGAATTCTGATTGCTGTGAAAAAATTCCAAGAAAACAGGACAGGAGTCCTGTGATCTCAGCCCTCCAAAGCACAGGATTGTTCTTGGAATGTGCTTTTGTGCCCCTCTCAGGTATGGTAGATAGGAGTGGGTTTACTTCAGATTACCCATCAAATGATGTTTCCAAACACAGGTTGTCCTCATGACTGTACAGAGCCTAAACTCACATGAACACACCTTGCCCTTGTGACTGTACAGCTTGAACTCGTGAACTTTGCTCATATGTGTAGATGTAACCAACCGCCTTATTAAATAATAACACAAAGCCAATGTAAGGATGAAAGCCCAAAGAGGTCAGAGCTAAGAATCTTACCCGCTTTTCTGCCAGCTAGCTTCTCCCGCCAAGAGAGTTCTCCGAAAAGGCGTGTTACTTCCTGTGCGTTTGACTTATATAGAGTCCTTGTTCTTCCTTCTCATTGGTTGTAAACCCAACTACGTGACTGCCTCGTCACTGCCTCTCTGTCTTCTACAGTTGGTATTGAGATTAAGGGCGTGTGTCTCCAATGCTGGCTGTATCCTTGAACACACAGAGATCTACCTATTTCTGCATACCAAGTGCTGGGATTAAGGGCGTGGACCACCACCGCCCTGGCTTTCGCTATGGCTTGCTAATAGCTCTGACCTCTAGGCAACTTTATTTATTAACATACAAATAAAATCACATTTCAGTACAAATAGAATACCACTATATCTCCCCCTTTCTAATTTAATAAAAAGACAAAAAAAGAAAGTTGTACCTAATATAAGAAAAACTATATACAAAAGTACAATA